>CAJDSM010017847.1:0-13378 GCA_903981925.1 Ostrea lurida
TTGACCATTTTTCACCCTTCGTGGGCCTACTTCTTCAGTCCTGCCTGACACAGTCATTGTCCTGCAATAACCCACATCTAAAAATATAAATAAACAAAAGTATGTTGATCATAGCATGCTTTAATCAATGACCCTTACATGCAGTTCCTTAATAAATTACTCTCCATGTATCAATGTAGATGGATGCAATATGATTATATAGTGTTTCCATTCAGCTTCTTACGTCACGCCTCCTATGCGTTATGGCGACAGATAGATTTATTGTGGCCTTTATGTAATAATTCAGGTGTTCAAGATTTATAGTGTATGTGTCTAGGGACCCAGCCTTTTAGTTTGATAAACTTATAATATTGTAATCAATATTGGAGTAGAGTTGCAGCATTTTTTTCTCTTTTATTTTATCTATCTTTTTAAATATTTTTCTTTCTGTCTTTGGTTATTTGATTATTTATTGTTTTACGTCCCACCGCAGAATATTTCACTCATAGGAGACTCACCAATGCGGTGAAGGCTGCAAAATTTAGCCTATGCTCAGCATTCAGGGCCTCTTTGAGCACTGCAGGGGCGGATCCAGGAATTCTGGCTAGGGGGGATTTTTGGAGTAAAATTTAACATATATTAGCCTCAATAGGTTGAAGTTACACCCTCTGCTCAGGGCCGTAACCAGGATTTCCATTGAGAGGGGGGGTGGGTGCACAAGACTAAGGTATTTAGGATTTAAAGGCTGCTAGTCAGGCCCACAGCTGGTCCAGGAATAAACCGTTGGGGTCAAGGGGGGAGAAGCCACCCGTAAGCTGAGAAGATATTCAGCATTTCGCACCCGGCTGAGAGATTTTGGTATTATTCAGTTTAAAATGGGGGGGGGGGGGTGCACGGGGCACCCAGTGCACCCCCCCCCCCCTGGTTTAACGGCCTTGCTCCTTACATAGCTAATGACAGGCAGGTTAAAGAAATTGACCGAGATATATGCCACATTAATATATATACATACATGTAAATACCCCGAGTACCCTAACTGTTGAAATTTTAAGGGGGCGTGCGCACCCCCACGCCCCCTCTAAATCCCCAGTGATCTCTCTTATCTTTCTTTCTCCTTTTTAGGGGGGGGGCGCGTACGCCCAGTACGCCTTTCCTTGAATCCGCCGCCTGAGCAGGGAGGATCATTTTATCGTGGCGACACCTGCTGTGACACGGGGCCTCAGTTTTTTCGGTCTCATCCGAATGACCGCCCCATTAAGTCGCCTCTTACGACACGCAAGGGGATGCTGAGGACCTATTCTAGCCCGGGTCCCCACGGGTCTTCTATGTTTGGTTTGTGTTTTGTGTTTGGTTTGGATGCTTTATCTTTAAATGATTTCTTCGTTTCTAGCTTTTCATTTGTTTGGTGTATGTTGTATGTCGCGTTTTTATTTGGATACTTTTACATTTTTTCCTCCATTTCTTTGTGACAGTTTTGACTCGATTGATTGATTTGATGTACACTGTACCTATATAGAACCCACGTCTTGTCTTCACAACATCACCCTTTTCCCCTTTTTTCTGTGTCCCCTTCTTCCGCTTTGAATCACGAATTGAGTGTATTTTGTAGGTCATCTCCTGCGAACTGTGCGACACTGCCGTTAGATATTCTAGTGGATATTTCTTTTTTATGCATATTGTTCTTGTCAAATAGTTGCACCCTTACCTCGGGTGTTCCTTTTACGATCACTCTTATTCCACAATTACTGGGAATTAATTATGAACATCGTACTTACCTAAATATTGATGACTATTCCTGTGAATTAAAATAGCAGAAGTAACCAAAGTATTAAACGCAATCGATAGTTCCCAAAAAAACAAACCAAAATCGAGTGATAAGGCCAACACGGACCTTCTACAAAATGCCGAAGCAGATCAGGTGCCATGAATGTTTCTCATACGTCCGAATGCAATAAGTCTTTTGCGTATATTTTATTTACAAACCGAATAAGTTATTCTTTTCGGGTTCCAGTGTTTGACCTTGACTGTCCCATATCCGGTTTCACTGCATTGAATTAAAAGAAAAGCTCTGATTAATCCATAATAATAGAGTTATAAAAATTTAAACGACATTTTGACCTTGACTGTCCCATTTCCGGTTTCACTGCATTGAATTAAAAGAAAAGCTCTGATTAGTCGATAATAATAGAATTATAAAAATTTAATGGCATTTTCACTACTAGGTCTACCAGTCAGAGCTGACTTTTTGTTATTGAGGTGAAACTGCAAGTGGGACAGCCTGGCTGTTCAGATCAGCTGACGTTATAAAGTATAAAAAAATTTCTCGAGGAAAAAGCGTTTTGGGCTGGAACAGTTGATTGATTAATTATTTGTTTCGTTTTCGTCCCGTTGTGAATATTTCACTCATATTGAGACGTTACCATTGCCGGAGAAGGGCTGCAAATATAGATGTATGCCTATTTTAGCACTCATGGTTTTCTACTCTTGTTTTTGTATTCTATTTACGTCACTGTTCGTTATCTTTGCCTTTAATTTTGGAGTGAGGGTTCTTTTGCGTTCCACCACCATTGCTGCAATAGCGGGAAGGGCACTTCCAGCATTGTTAATTGAATATTTAGAAAATCCGCTGAGCTGGTCTTACTACAACGCGTGTGCGAGTAACGTAGTGTGAGAAGACCGAGCGCTGTCGAAGATATTGAGGGATTATATGGCCATTTCAGCTGTCCAACTGTATGGGCCGAAACGTCTGTGGGCCGAAGTGTCCGACATTCCGAGCGCGGGGCTCGAACGCACGACCTTCCGATCACGAGGCAAGAGCTGAGACGAACGGAGCAATGTATATGTTGGACATATACGTAAAGTATGCGTAAAATATTTATTGTGCAAGATCGATTGTGGAACATATGCACCCGATTTCGCCTTCAAAATAAGTGTAGTACGTTTCAGTTTTATAGAAAATGTATCAGAAGTTCAAGAACTTGAGTTCTAATCCATATCTTGTCGTTTTGTTCAACACATTCTCATAGTAATCGCTGTAAACTCGGTTTAGTCCTTCTTTGCACGGTGGAGGTGAATGATACGCAATGTAGAACGTTCACTTCGTGACCATCTCATCGAAAGAAAAGATAACCCCATAAATGAGTAAAGATTACGGGACGAATTATCAATATTTTGTTGTTTTACGTCCTGTTCAACTACATAATTAACGCCACAAGCTGTAGGTGTTGCGAGCCTTTTGACCTTTGCTCAAGGTCATCGTAGAGAGGGTTCTTCAATGTCTACCATGACATGTGTCCTTCATTTTAAGAAAGGTCATACCCAGAACACTTGACCTCCACCTCAAATGTTGAGTATTCAATGCATCCTCATCCCGTGTTCTAGCCTATGATATCCCAACAAACTAATATTACTGGTAGCCATTTTAAGTGCTTAATACCGGTGTAGACAAAACTTCTCATTGTGACAGAAGTGAATGTAAACTGAATGTAAAGATTAGAAACAAATTTCATACTGCAAAGGTTTTAATTTCACAGGGCTAAAATTTCACGATTTGTACATCGTTCGCTGATCTTATACCACAGATACTTTGAACAGCACTTTGCCAGTGGTTCTATATTTGCGATCTTCAATAAAATCGCGAATATAGCTAACACTTTAAACCTCACGCGAATAGTTTTCCCTTTACAGTGTAATTTCAAAAGTACGAACAGCATCGCTTCACCCCGACATACTTGTTTGAAACGCAATACTAACATTGTGAGATGCCGCAGTCATAATCTCATGTATTTTCAAAATGAAAGTCGCTTTCTTAATTGCTCGTCTTTCGTGCAGCTGTGGGATCAGCATTCGAACCCGTGGCCTCTGAAGCGAAAGCCTTAACCCCGAGACGACCGCGGCCGGCCGATGAGAATCTTGTCATGTATACAACAACGTAACTTGATACAAAGCATCAAAATGGCCGCTAAAATTTCAAATATTCTATGCTATTTTCAAAGAAATAAAAACAAAACCGACCGACATATCACTGTCCCTTTTATGGAATTCTAATATGTTGAAGCACCATCGTGATGATATACATGATGATCAGTTTAATAGTGCTGTGGTTAACAGAATGCAAGGTATACCCAGTATCTATGTCACGTGATGATGGCGATATTATTTGTTGGACTCACTAAACTGTTTGCTTCTCTTGATTTGCACGTTGCGGATTTTTAACAAAGCATCAGTTAAAATATGCATACATAAAAATATCTTAAGCCGAGAACTTGTATTTATCAATTCATTTAATTCGAAATCAACATCTGGTGATCCAAATTGAAATGCTTCTATATTTTACACACTGCAATTTGCATGGGGAGTACTTGCTAAAATGCTGTATAAATATATAATATTAGATGAATAACAATGAGTTAGGATAAAAATGGAACGCATTGATTATAGCTATTAATGCTTTTATTTATACATTCATGTATATTAGAAATCGTTTTATTTAGAACTTTTATACATATTGTGGATAAAGGATTACTTTATTTTACACTAGACGATGACGTCTCCATTCCCAAATGCGCACTTTCTAACACAATCAGAAATAGATCGGCCCGATAATAATTGATGTAAACTCCGAGACCTGATGTATAAAACAGTATAAATCTTATACATGTATTACTAGGAATGAATAAAATGTAAATCATCTCATTTTTATGTATTGCACAAGACCACAAACTGAGATTAGACTTAAATCTAAATTTTAAATCCAGCTAGCTTTTGAAGTAATATTCATAATTAAATGAAATTTTCAGCATATGTTTGCATTTGATGTTGTTAAAATGTAAATCACAAGGTCTTTCAAACACATGAGGTAGATAAATCTTAAGATATCAGTGATGAAAGTTTTGACTTTTAAAAAGTTCGTTGGTATTGTTGGCGCCCGGTATATTAAGCTTGTGGTGTTTGGTAAACCATGTGTATGTATTGCGTTTCATAGTAAAAAAATTATGGTTTTTTTAAATGTATAACCAAGCCTGCTCATAGATCATGGCACAAACCACAATATTTTGTAATACATGAACATAAGGAGCGAAAATACGTTTAAAAATCTTTTTGTAGACATTGTAACAACCGATAGTGATATAAAATTCATTTATGAAAATTGTTGATTTAACAAATGTATTTCCGTTCCCAAATGCAAAAAAAAAAAACCAAAAAAAAAAACCAACAACCAATAAAATTTAAATAAGAAATGAATCTTATATTTTTCGGTGATGCAGCTATCACCGAATTTTAGGCGGTAAAAACTATCAATGCGCGAAGCGCTTTGATGAAAAAGTTTTACCGTCTAAAATCTCGGTGATAGCTGCATATCACCCGAAAAATATAAGATTTATTTCTTATCATTTAATTTTATATTACAGCAACAAAACAATTTGTTCCAAATGTTTTAGACTTTACTTGTTCCAGGTACGTGATCGAAAATCACCTCAATTCTTAAAAGGCGTTTTAACCAATTGAGAATCAGCGCTAGTGGATCCACGTGAAATAAAATTAAATGATAAAAAAAAATCATCAGTAATGGTACGATGCACCTTATAACCATAATGGGTAAACAGTCAAACTACGATTTATCATTAATGGTTTTGATAGTAACTCAAGTATCCAATGCTTTTATTCAGACTAAGTACCACAAAATATGATCCTGGTTCCACGGACTATCGACCTCCGCCGTCGGTCTTCTAACCGTGGACTCCGCCGTGCCACGTCTGGATAGCTCATACTCCTCGTGCTCAGGAAAGTCATCCGGGGCTGGACAAGTCGTACGGGGTAGACTCCCCAGATACTATAGTACATTGATATACATGTCCATTTTTGTTAATTCATTAGCGTATGGAAAGTGTATTACTGTAAAAGCTTTAATTTCGCGGGGGCTAAAATTCGGGTTTCTTTGTTTGTTTGTTTGTTTTTTATTTTTTGTGTTTTTTTTTTACTTTTAGCATTTTGCGATGGTGAAATATTCGTGGAGAGTAAATATTTTAAGCTAGAATCTTATACCCAATAGATATTGAACAACACTTTGCGATGGGTTTATTTTTCGCGATAGTTGACATAATCGCGGATATAGCGAAAAAAACACCCTCTTGAATATTTCCCCCATTTACAGTGTTTAATGCGACATTATCATTAGTGGATTTGATATGATTAGTGGTTGCAATAGCCTTTTTTTTTATTAACGAATCATATTTTCGCGATTCAACGTTACATGTAGGACTACGATTATTTACAGGAGAACAGAGAGGATGCAGCATAACAAAATAATAGTCGGAAAAAGGGGGAGGGGGCTTGAAAGAAGCGTTTTCAAAAGAGAAGATTAAAAAGAAAATGAAAATCAAATCCCCCACAAACAAAAGTAAAAAGAAATAAATAAAGAAGACAAAAGGCGGTAACAGATTGACAGGATGACAGAGGTCCGAAATCCCGACTCTCCAGAGAGGATTCGTAAGACCAGAACCGTAACCAGAAATTTCCATTGGGAAAAGATTACACAAGACTAAGGCGAGGGATTAGAGGTCGTTTTAGGCCCCCAGCTGATCTCGGACTGACCCTGGTTAGGGGATTCAGGGGGCAAAGCCTCCTGAAATGAAAAAGGTTAAAGTATTTTGAGTCTGGGGCCGCTTCAAGCCCCCCCAGTGGGTTCAGAACGGGCGCTAACAGCATCAGGTTCTGGGGGCGAAGCCCCCGGAATGCTGAAGGTTCTAGCATCTTTGTGTTTAAAATGGGGGCGGGCGGGGGGGGTACGGTTAGCATGCTCCCTGTGCATCCCCCCTGGTTAAGCCTTGACGATTGAAGCATATTGGTAACCCCCCAAACTTATGTTACCGAGTAACAATAAGATCCAATAATGACTTATCATAATCCAATGCCAAGTTTGCATCAAACCCCGCGCTCATTAGGATTCACGTGGGGGTAATATTAAACCAACCAAATATGATCAATGTAGAATATCTTGTGTACCGTGACACTGTTATCTTTTTTCCCCTTCCTTTTTTTAGTCGGCGTGCACATTGGTGGCACTTTCTATTGAGGCATGGCTAATTGAGATTACAAATTAGGAATTCTAAATGTCAGAGTTTAAAAACGACTGATCGTGGCACTTCAAAATGTTTTCGTAAGACGGGATATTTACATTTTATTTACAGGAAATATTTGCCAAATCATTTTGAATTATGATAATTCAGTGCAGATTATTCAAATCGTTCATAATGAATATTGCACGCATGTTGAAAACTGTAAGGATTGGGTAAAATTGTGAAATGACGTTAGTCTTTTGAAATGACTAAAACATGACTAATTAGAACCCCCCCCCTCTCCAATGAGTCATCTAAGAAAGGACCACGCTCGTTTTAATACTACCATGCGAATTGAATAGATGAATGTTGTCAAGAATAATAATTTTAGAGAAACAATGTAACTGATTCAAGGACGGTACAAATATTAATCTGTTGAGTTTTATCTTATCTTTCATTTCTCTTTTCCTTTTCTTTATTTTGATATTTTTTTTTTTCTAAAATCGGCCTAAGCAGGTTTTATTTTTTTTTCTGCAGTCACTGCTACCTTCATCACGCGGTAAGATAATAAAGATTGTTTATATTTTTATTTTTAAGTATCTTTTAAAGATGTAATCTTGATTTAAGTACCGGAATTGAAATATTATTGCATGACCATTTTGTTACTGTAAACAGAGCAGCCAATTTAACCTTTGACCTTAACGACGGTTCATATTTGGTCATGATTACGCGGACAGGTGGTACTAAAAGTTTGCATCTTTATTGTATGATGAAAGCAATGTCAGTTTCAAAATAGATATCAGGGAAATTCAGCGAATGTACATGTAAATATATGTATATAATCACAGGGGCCTGTCTGAATTAAGACAAAAAGAATAAAATGGAAATATGAATCCTCAATAAAGATCCCCTATGAAGTCATTCAGATAATACATGCTACCACATTCGCTTCCAAAATACGGAAGACAAGATGCTGTGTATATGTATACATGTTGTATGATAAAATGTTTCCCATTTCCCAAACAAACCACCGACACAAATATTATATATTTGCTGAAATCCCATTCTGCACCACAGTTGCGTACTTATTTGAGGCGGCATTTATAAAGTGCATTCATTTGTTGAAGTAAAAATATTGCATATAAACTAAATTAACGTTCTATGACAAAATCTATACCGGCTTCAAGCTTTGCGGGTCATACCTTAATTATGTCAAAAAATTAAATTCATATTTTAATTTTTTGATTTCTGTCGGAATATTCCCAGCTGTTGAAAAAGTAGTCCTTTATTGATCAAAATCATGCGTACATTGTTTACAACTTCATCTCATTCATGAGGAAATACCCTTTATTACCTTAGGTAAAGGTATCCAGCAACTACCCCCCCCCCCCGCAATAAAAAGAAGAGAAAAAATTGCACTGAACTGAAAACTATAGAAATGTAAACATATTGAAATAATGAAGGCGTAATGAATAAATTAATACATATGTTACTATCTTTGGAAGAAGGTCACAGAGAAAAGTGTTACATCACAGTTGTCTCTTTTCTATCAAAATATGCTATTTATAGTTCTTTGCGGAGTCCAAAATTCGAAGGAATTTATTTAGCACGGAAAGTTGAATATTTGAAGAATGCCTTTTGGTACAAAATATATTCATTATACTAATTTCTTGCAGAAATTTCTTAATTTTGAAATTTGTAAAAGAGGACAAGGATTGGAATATCATTATAATATCACCAGCTAAAACAAATTTATTCATCGTAAATTTCAAAGTTGAACGCTTTCTCTTGTATGTTACCTTTGACATTTATCGTTGATAAGTGCACCTTATATATTTGTTTTATGAAGACCTGAGACACATTTCCTCGCACAGCATACATATTTTTCTGATTATATTGTTCCCTTTTTATTGTGTAACAGATCAGCATTTTTTAATTTGATTGAACGTGGCCTTTCGTGACAACTGGCGTGGTAGTACACGCGTTAACAGATTCTAATGTTCCTTTATGTAGAAAAGTAAATATGACATGCCTTTCTAAACCTTTAGAGATTATTGAACTTTTGAAAAGTAGGAGAAAATGTAAATTTTATAATGAAGCTGGGTATTCATTGCTAGCGATAGTTATTTATAGAAGAATAGAGGGAGAGACAGTCATTTAAGGTGGCCCACTACAGTCTGTGGAGAAAATTCTCAAAACAGTACGATATGATTTAATTATGAAAGATATGGTGATATATGAAATTATACATGTGAAAAGGTGGAACATGTGATAGTTTGAATACAAAAAACATGATTTTCAAAAACTTTCTCGTAGAAAAGTATGAACAACAAGGTTCTTGGGCAGGATCTCCGAATCGTGGACCTGCGGTTTACCAAACAATGCTTTAACCGGCTGAGCTATGAAAGTTACGATAATAACGATCGACGAACAATTTCACAAACCTGATTTAATCGCCATCTGTGACGTTGTGTTATACAAGGAGGATTAACTTTAGTGTAGTGGGCTACCTTAATATAAATGTATTATGATGCCATTTATCAAGATTGTGAGTAGACGCCCAATGTTGCACACTGGTCAAAAACATACGTAGAATGGTCAGTTTGACCTCAATATTTACGCCATAATCTAGAGACTCGTCTCCTGATAAATATGTATAGGCACTAGGCAGAGGAATTGTTGATGTAAAGGGGTTAATATTTTATCCATGTAAACATATATTTGTTTTTACTAAATGCGTTCAATGTAAAGGCAAATATAACGAACAGTGATCAATCTCAAAAGTCCCAAATAGAATACAGAAACAAAAATTAGGCAAACACGGACCCCTGGACACACCAGAGGTGGGATCAGGTGCCTAGGAGGAGTAAGCATCCCCTGTTGACCGGTCACACCCGCCGTGAGCCCACAGTATCGATCTGTTAAATGGAGCAATCCGTAGTCAAATCAGTGTGTGAAAAACGGCTTAACAATGGCTAAGAAACAAGTCAGATCTGATTCTATTTTAAATACAATGCCCCTCCCCCTCCTTCCTCCCTTAAGGGCTAGATCGAAAACGTATGTCGCATTACGAGCAACGTGATCTATTCTCCAATGATTAAGCAATTTTAAAATGGCATTTATGTAAGACTGCTCTTTCAAAATTCACATGTATTTTAAAGGAAGTAAATATAAAAAAACGTGACAAAGAGTCTGAATTTGTCATTTTGAAGTATAAATAATGAGTTCTGAAAATCATCAAGCTGTAGCGCTCATTTTAGGGAGATATTTTATTAAGATCGACGAATCTTTTCCCTGAAAGCTGCCATAGCGATAAAATCGGTACCTCCCTGCTGGGGTATACAAATTGGCGAAGGTAACATCGTGTTAAACGTAAGCGTAATCCAAAAAACACATACAAAAGCGAGTGTAGGGCAACACGGACCTCCGACAAAGCGAAGGTAGGATCAGGGGCCATGGAGGAGTAAGCATCCTCTGCTGACCGATCACACCCGCCGTGAGCCCGTAGTCGAAATAAAGTAAACGGGATTACCCGTAGTCAAATCTAGTAGGAAAATGACAGTCTAACAAAGGGTATGAAACAAATCAGTCAACATATGACTTAGTCTTTTGTCGGAGGTCCGTGTTGCCCTACACTCTATTTTGTATATGTTTTTTTGGATTATGATTGCGTTTGACACAATGTTGACTTCGCCTTTTTGTATGGCATGGTCACCTTAAGGTAACCATCTACAACTTAAAATATCTCTATGAACATCTGCATATTTGAAACCCTCATAATTAACTGTACTGTTTTGAATTATGAATTAAAATTGTAATGATCCACCTTAGCTATCTCCAATCTAATAAAATTAATTGATTTCGAAAATCAAAATATACAGCACGATGCAGTTCTTAATAAATTTCAAAATCTGGTTGAGATGAGGTTATTTCGTGAGAGTGTTTCCTTTTGTCTTGATGTATTGCTGTTAGATTTGATTTTTAATTCTTTTTTTTTTCTTCTCCAAAACCTTATCCATCAAAGCCAGTGTTAATCCATAACAGTGACCCAGTCGTGTTTCATCTGCGTCAGAGCACAGATGCATGCTGGGAAATAATGAATGACCTCAATAAACTTTTCCTTTTGAGTATTTGATTTATCAAGTTTTGTTAGAAGAACAAACAAGTTAGTTTTGAGCTACACTTTTTAATTTTAAGTTTTTAAAGTTTACTATGCAACGAATTTTTCTTTCCATGCTCACTCCTCCTTAAAGTAGAAAGGAACTTTATGTAAAATTGTAAAATTGACCCATAACCCATTATACCAACTAAAGTGAAATGTTTTAATGATTATAAGTGG
Organism: Ostrea lurida; assembly: GCA_903981925.1. Lineage (NCBI taxonomy): Eukaryota > Metazoa > Mollusca > Bivalvia > Ostreida > Ostreidae > Ostrea > Ostrea lurida. The sequence goes on from CAJDSM010017847.1 coordinate 11,377, forward strand.
AAGGCAAATCTGTTTTATCAGTTAGTGATCCTCGAATACATAAAATTCTCTCTCTCTCTCTCTCTCTCTCTCTCTCTCTCTCTCTCTCTCTCTCTCTCGCTCTCTCTCTCTCTTAAATTATAAGGCTAATGACAATTTATGTAAAGAAAAAGAAAATTGTGTAAAGATTTTGTATGCAAGAGTAGTACACTGCAAATAAAACCTCGACAGGTGAAACTTGAACTATCGGATCTTGTAACATAGATCAAAATGCATATCTATGCCTTGCCTTTTCATCAATGAATGGCAAAACTCGTAATTCTTACATTTGGTTTTGAAAGTTGAAATAAACAAATAAATAAAACGAAATAATAATAATAAAAATAATACAAAGTGCAAATGTTGATGTGATTCCGGAAATTTATCAAACTAATGTCAATTTCATGTGTAAATCAAATCTTATAAAAACTGAGTCACACTTTGTGACATATTGTCTTATAAAATACACCCAAATTTCGAACAATGATATATTTTTTCTATGTATGTTTACACAGAATACTGTCTTTATTAAACACAGGTGCATTTGATTATCCGCCTTTTTTATGTATTTCCCTTCATCAATCAATCACAATGCATCAATTGGATTTTAAATTTAGAATGTTTCAAAAATATAATCCAGTACTTTCATACAACTTTACATGCTACGCCCGTTATGACGACAGATATTTATACTGATTTTCTGTAGAATTATTGAAGCGTGAAAATAAATTTCTGAAGAGCCGGAATTTTCACGAGACAGGCACGGCTCAGCGGTTTGTGGATGTGACTGGCATATCGGAGGCGTGACGTAACAATCAAGTTAATATATAAAGGGGTTCGATTAAATCAATTTTACGAATTAAGAAGGGTTTTCTCAGGGACTGTAAGACTTGCTATTCACTTCGTCATGATGAGAGAGATTCTTGTATGCTTCCTCGTTCTGCTCATTGGTAAGTGAAACTATTCCTTTTATTCAGGAAAAGAAAAATATGTAATATTGTTTAGAACATTTTCTATAAAGATGTATTTTAATGAATTATTTTTGAAAATTCAAATTTCGTATTATATAAGACCTAGGATTTTTAAATTCCAAAATACCAGAATAGACAGAGACACATAAAAATATATGTTTACAAGTATCACTTTTCTTTTCTTTTTTAATCAAGTGCAAATTTACTGCAATTAATCATTATAACTATGAGAAATATTATTTTGGCATTGTATGATATTTGAAATATTTATAAAGAAAGACAAACTGTTCAACAACATGCACAAAACACCTATTACTAAGACCCTGATTAAAATGCAGGTGATTTTGGCAGGTAATTTGTAACTTGTCAGACTTGGGGAATTAGAGTCTTCACTAAGTAGACATGCAATGAATTTATGATCGTAGCCGAGTATTAATTAGTACAGAACATTTTTAATGATTATAGGATAGTGCAGAGGTCATTGATGGCAAAACCAAGCGCAATATCGTTAACTTTACAATTCAATATTAATCAACTCGCTTGTGTTTCAAGTGACACTCTTATTTATGCAAATTACTGATTGCAATGTAGTTAACAAAACTAATAATTCAACAATTAGATAATAACGTACCTGTATTTTGACCTCACTGGTACATAGTTATCATAATTGATTTTTGTAATTTATGTTTGATTTATCTATCAATTAGTAATAATATAATTATCTGGCCCCAAGACCATCAACGGACAATAAACTTAAATAAAACGTTCGATTACTATCGTCTTAAAGATTTATATAGCAGAGATGTTTAAAATCCTTTGGGTTATTAAGAAACAAAATGCAAGCATATGCATGTGCTAAAAAGCTCTGTTATTTCAAAGTTAGCTGGATTTGAAATTTGAAATTTAGACTTAGTTTATTCTCAGTCTATGCTCGTGAGGCGTAATTTACGTGTATATGTATTTGGTTTTTAATTTCTTTACCTTTTAAATTTCAGTTGAGGTGATATCAGGTA
>CAJDSM010017852.1:1688-12470 GCA_903981925.1 Ostrea lurida
AGTCAATGGGATCAGGAGATCAAAAGGGTTGGGAAACAGTGGAAGGGGCTTGCCACAAAGGATTAGCGCATGTGAAATTTGAAATGTTACCATAAGACTTACCATTCAACGTTATCGCCAGATGTTAAAGTTTGTGAAAAGTAGGTCAAAACTTAAGGTCAATTGCCAGGAGGTCAAAAATTTGGTTAACCAATAAAAGACCCATGATAAGGAAACAACATGAAAAGATTAATCACTTACCATTCAAAGTTATGGCCAATGTTAAAGTTTTGAAAAATAGGTCAAACTCAAGGTAAAGGTCCCTAGAAGGTCAAAAATTTGGTTACCAGTACTTAGAAGGCCTTGTCAAAAGAAAAAACCATGTGAAATAGGAAAGTCCCATTCATTTACCATTCCATGTTTAAGGAACCTGAGGATGTGCAGCCATTAATTGTGGACAATTCAACATTCAATTTATTGACCATTTAAGGCCCTCCAAGGGCAACAAGATGAGTTTGTAACAATGACAAACACATGACAATATATATATACAATATACAAATACATAGAGAGAAAAGAGTTGATATGATGGAACAAGTTTTCACCTATGCTTTGATTCCTTACCATCAGTCCATCCATTGCTGGCTCCCCTCGCTTAATGTTACACCACTATGTTTGATTCCTTACCATCAGGTCCATCCATTGCTGGCTCCCCCTCGGTTAATGTTACACTGTGTCTTTGTAAGTATCAGTAGTTCCTAGGTACTCCATCAGCTGATCTGTCATGGTGGGAGTAAAATCTCTGTGGATAGTCCTGAGTGATGTCTGTTCCATTCCACGACGAGAAAAGTCTGAAAGTTTGTGCATGAATGGAAATACAATCTTACAAATTTAAAAATTTATTCAAGTGCACACATAGATCTGAAAGTTCTTGTGTTTATTATCAACATTACCAAATCAATTCCAAAAAACTTTTAAGAGTACTTTTGGCAATGTAGGTGATATTCACAGGTCAATATAAAGAAAGTATATAGACAGAGAATTAGGCCAATTTGGTCCAAGCTCCAATATGAACACAAATCTTTCAGTATAATGCAAAACTGATATATGTTAATTTACAAATAAAAACATTAGTTCAATTCCTTAAAAAAGATATGTTATCATCAACAACTTCTTTATGAGAATTCTAAAAAGTGAACATTTTATATTATTTTCTTCTTTGCAAACATAGGGCCATAACATCTAAACCAGGACCCCATTAAAAGAACTTGACTTGTATTTCATGATATACATGTATTACAGCCCCAAATTTTAATATTTCAAAACTGAAACATGCACGATGAATGACTCAGCTAATGAGCAAAAATTGTGAATTATTTGAAAATTTTTTCTGCGATCAAAGGGACAAACTCTGCCAAAATTATTTTGAATGAGAAGCTATAAACAAATCAAACCATGCTATTTTCGTGTCAATATCAAGGTCCTCGAATATTCATTTCAAAATGCTTCATGTATAGAATTGAGATAATGAGCAAAATTATGACTTGTTTTGGAATTTTTGTAAGTCAAGGTGCACGAACTCTGTCAAAATTAAAATTACCGGTTAGTATTAAATTGAAACCAAAAGTGTGAACTTGACATAGATATTTGTAATAATTGTATCCATAGTATTACAAAATTTCTGATTATTGTGTCTTTCTATAGTACAGCAATAAATACAGAAAAGTAAATTATGATGGTATTTCAATGTGTGGAAGCATGAAATATATTTCAATATCTCAATTTTAACATAATTTTCATCATGCTTTTAGGGACATATTTCAAACTCAATCCAATAAAGTTATATTTAAACGAAGAATAATTTAGATGCTAAAAAGAGCTATATATATGTGATGGTCTAAAAATCCTGTAAAATTCTTTCATTTCATGACTTGTTTTTGCACGCTGCAACAAACAACACATTCTTTGGGAGTCGGTTCTGGTTTGGAAAATGACTTTAATTCCAGTACACAGGCCGACTGGAATCAAGAGCAAGCACTCTGACGCTGGGTGACGAGGAACTCATTTTCCTGCTGCTAATCCCAGAATCTGGAACCGTTACAAATCACAATTAACATGAAGAGCTTATTAACATACTATAGCGTGTATAATTCAGATTGCAGGGTATGATATAAAAAATAAGCTACCATTATTAGGTTAACTGGATTCTAAATGCCTTGGGAAACTAATCCTTAACAAGCTACACTGAAATTAAAGACCTACAAGCTTGGCTAAAATAAGCTGAAATAGTAGTAATCTGTTTTAACACGTTGATGACAATTCTATTCTTGCAGGTCACAACTAATAAATACATTGTATATGTAGTACTTTTAACATTGTTTATGTTATATCTTCCAATTATTACTTTTATATTTGAGTCAGATAACAAAAAAGAAGACTAAATTAATATTGATGCGAAATGACACTTGACATAATCGGAACATCTTTTTTACCACTCCAAACTTATACTTCCTGCATTAGACTGAGAACTGGAATTTTGTCCACTCCAAATTGAATTTTTGAGTACATGGGGTCCTTATATCTTCAGGTAAACTGGAAGTTGATGGACTTGGTTCGGCCCTACACAGCAGTCTATTCATACAGACTCGGTTGATTTGACCAGACCATGCTGCCCTGGGAAGTGTTGGGAAAGGAGTATCAAGTGGGAAGATCCCTTTGGCGGCAAACTGCAAGTTTAGTTCAATATATTGAGTCATTACACATCATGATACATTATTAGGAGAAATAAGTTGACACGATCATTCTCAAATTTGACCAACCTTTCTTGATTCCACCAACATTTGGGGACATAGTTTGATCTGTTCATTGAACATTGGTGGATCATTCAGAATAGTGGAAGACCTAGGGCCTCCTCCCAATTTATCTAGAGCGAGACCTTTTATCTGATGCAGTATGAACTGTGATTGCACTGTCTGTCATAAATGTCTGCCAAGAAAATATCTAAAGAACGAAAATACCCGATGTCATAAACCAAAACAATGATGTCATTTTATTCCTGGATTTCTGTAAACTTGCTACAGGTCATTTAATTAAACTCAACAGATAACCTGTATAAGAATATAATGTATCTAGCCTTATTTCATGATATCAACATTCGTGAAAAACGCTTTCTTGGGATAATAAATTAAGATGCATGGCTCTGAGAATGGGCCTTTATTAAACTGAAAGCTTTGCAATTAAAGTTTTTACATGCAAGAATAAATGCACATATTGGGTCAGGAATAGATGAAACCCCATACACACGAACTGAATTTAGACAGCATTGGCTCGATCTTTGAGGACCTTTGGTTGACTGAAGGCCAGTCACCATCCATCTTCAAAGCAGACGCAAGGTCAACAGAGACCACATAAACTCCCTTCCCTCACTTGTTCCACTATGAGTGTAGCCTATAAACAACCATACAGTCTCTTGTATTGTAAGTTTCTAGTAACTAACCAATCCATTACGACAGTCTCCATTGTACTTGTAGTTCTGAGTACTACACAACCAGTAGACAGCTCTCCATTGTAATGTGTACCATGGATTAACCACCACCACAGACAGTCTCCATTGTATTGAAAGTTCTTATACTAACAACCACAGACCCTCAGTTCCATTGTACTTGGTGCTACCTCAATAACAAACCAACACAGTCTTCCATTGTATTGGTACCTATAACAACCATAGACAGGTCCCATTGTATTGTGTACCGGTATAACAACCACAGACAAGTCTCCATTGCTTATTGTAGTCTAGTACTAACAACCACAAGACAGTCTCCATGTAATTGATGTACTAGTACACAACCATAAGACAGTCTCCATTGTAGTTGTGCTGCCCTTATAACAACCATCAGACAGTCCTCAATGTATGTATACTAGAACTAACAACCACATGACAGTCTCCAATTGTATTGCTAGTCTCCTAGACCCGAGTGTACTAACAACCATTTCAGGACAGTCCTCCCATATAGCCCTCCATTGATGTACCTACACCATCAAGTTCTCCAATTGTACTGTCTGTATTTGTACCCAATAAGCAACCACAGGGACCCACCGTCTCCTTTGTATTGTTGTACCTTATAGTAACAACCATAGGAGCAGTCTCCATTTGTATTGTATGTACCAATATAAACAACCACAGACAGTCTCCGACTTGTATTGGTGTTTAGTGGCTATAACCAACTGATGACGGGTCATGTCCACACATTGTTATTGACCTGGTACCTATAACAACCATAACAGTCTCCACGTATTGTCTGTACCTATAACATACACCGTACACGGCGTCGACACATTGTATTGTGTACCCCGATAACAACCACAGACAGTCCTCCACTTGTATTGCTGTTACTTATTAACAACCACAGGAACAGTTACCATTGTATTGTAATGTACCCGTAATAAGCAACCGATAGACGAGTCTTCCATTAGTTTAGTGATACCAAATCATAAAAACCATTAGACAGTCATCTCCATTTATTGTAAGTTCTAACGAGTGTGAAGCTAACAACCACAGACAGGTCATCCATGATTCCTTGACCGCCACCTAAACAATACACCGCCAGTCGGTCAATTGTATTGGACCTCTATAACAACCCATACACAGTCCCATGTGTATGAATTGTACCTAATAAACAACCATAGACAGTCTCCAAAGGTATATTGTGACCTATATTACAACCACAGACAGCCTGGCCAAATTGTATTGTGTACTATAACACCATAGGACCAGTCTCCATTGTATTAGATGACCTATAACAACAATAGCACAGTCCTCCATTTGTATTGATATTACCCAATATAACAACCATACCACAGTCTCCAATTTATTGAATGTTACCTAAACAACCATAGACAGATACTCCATGTATTGTTTGTACCTATAAACAACCCATAGACAGTCGTCTCATTGTTTGTTTTGTGTACCTTTATAAACAGCCCAGCGACAGTCTACTCTAGAATTGTATGATCTTATGTAATAAAATTTATTGACAATATGTGCTTGTACCCAGACAATCCCAGGATTATAACAACCAACACAAAAGTCTCCGATTGTAAATGTGTTGGAACCCGGAATACTAACACCACTAGACAAGTCTCCACATTGTAGTAGATGTAACCATATAACAGAACACATAGGACAGTCTCCATACTGTAATATGGGTGTACCTATAACAACCACAGACAGTCATCCATTGTAATTGGTGTACCTAAACAACCATAGACAGTCATTCCCACCATTGTATGTTGTTTACCTATACAACCATAGGACAGCTCCACAAATTGTATGATTGTAAACCATATAACAACCACAGACAGTCGTCCAATTGATATTTGTGTAACCTATAACAACCTACACAGTCGTCCATATGTATTGAAACTGATGACCTTTAACAACCCAGCAGACAGTCTGTCCATTTGTAGATTTAACCCATATTAACAACCATAGACAGTCTCCCATTTATTGTGTACCTATAACCAACCATAGAACAGCCTCCATTGTATTGTGTACCCTATGAACAACCATACCACAAGTCTCCATGCATTGGGTGTACCATATAACCAAGTACCAAATAAACAATCGAAGTTCTCCATTGTATTGACTGTACCTATAACAACCGCATACAACAAGTCCTCCCATTGTTATGTGTATCCTATAACCAACCAAATAGACGATGTTCTCGACATTGTATTGGTAGTTCAGTACTAACAACCACAGACAGTCTCCATATATTGTAGTTGAGTAACTAACAAATCCAAACAGTCTCCCATTGTATTGTTAGTCTCTATACTTACAACCACAGCAGTCTCCTGCATTGTAAGTTCTATAGTTATAACAAACCACAGGTCAGTCTCCATTGTATTGTTAGTCTCTAGTAACTAACAACCACAAGACAGTTCTCCATTGATCTGGATGTACCTATAAAACATAGGACAGTCTCCCAGTTGTATTGATGTACCTTATACAACCACAGACAGTCTCCATTGTATTGTAAGACTAGTACTTAACAAACCACAGACAGTCTCCAGATTGCTATTAGCTGTACCCTTTTATAACAACACACGAGACTAGGTCTCCATTGATATTTGATACCTGATACCTGGTATAACAAACCATAGACAAGTCTCCATATGTATAGTGAGTTCAGTTGGTACTAACAAACCACAGACAGTCGTCCATTGTATTGTGTACCTATAAACAACCCACCAGACAAGTCTCCCATTGATTGATTAAATTTGTACCTATAACAACCAAGACAAGTCTCCATGAATATGTGTACCATATAACAACCACAGACAGTCTCACATTGTAACTGATGTGTACCCGCCGTCTTTATAACAACATACACAGTCTCCAAAATGTATTGTGTAACCTATAACAAACCACAGACAGGGTCCATGTCATTTGCTGTACCTTATAACAACCACAGACGGTCTCCATGTATTGTTTCGTACCAGATAACAACCATTAGACTAGTCTCCATTGTATTGTGTACCTATGAACAACCATACACATGTCTCCATTGTATTTGTGCCCCTACCTGCCTATAAACAACCGATAGACGAAGTCGTCCATGATGCTATTGGTTTACCTATAACACACATTAGGACGGTACTCACCAATAGTGATTGATAGGGTGATACCTATAACAAACCCAAATGACAAGCCTCATTGTATTGATGAACTGACGTATAAACAATGCCACAGCAGAAATTCGGTCCATTTGTAGTGATAGAATATTACCTATAACACGCCAGACCACAAGGTCTTCCATTGTTATTGTGTACCTATAAGACAACCATACACAGAGTTAATCCTGTTAAGGCTACCCACATACATACGTCATTACAAATATCTGGTGTATTGCATTAAGGTGACCGCGGTGCCATTCGGCCGATTGTCTTACATTCGTTTCATTGCGGTCAATGGAGAATGGTACCTCGTTATACAGAGCCATAGGCAGACGAGTAGAGTTTTCTAATATCCGAATGTGTAGTTGTTCGGAGCATTTTGATTCTTTTGTTGAGTGCTTACCCTGTTTATTTGTATTAACAACATAGACAGTTCTGTGCCATTGTTATTGATTGTTCAGGGTTATGTTTAAGATGTATTTTTTATGTATTTTGTATCCTTAGTGGGTATAACTAATCAACCAAGACTCTGTCATTCCGATTGTGTGTTAATTGTGATTTGGATGTACCTGTCCTGAATTTATAACATACATAGGACAGTGTCTAACTAATCCATGGATTTGCTTAGTTGTGCTTACCTTATTATTACAACCTTAATAACTACAGTTCAATTGTGCCCATATGTATTTGTGAATAGCGAGTATTGAACAGCCACAGAAACTGATGCCTCCATTTTTATGTGAATACCGGTATACAAAAACCATAGACTCAGGGTATCTCCAGTGTTGAGTATTTGTTATTGTACTCTGATATATAAACTATACCAACAGATTCAGAATGCCTGTCCAATGTATTTTTGATTTGTCCTCATGCCACCTGAGTTATATATTGATACCAATATCTTAAAAACAAATCTGCAAGGTAGACAGGGTTCGTCCATGTTTTGTTTTCGTGTACCTTATATCAACTCATAAGCACCCAAGTCTTTATCGATTTTTGTATTGGTCATTTGCTTATCCGTTATAATCACGATAGACAAGTTCTCACTCAAGTAGTTTTAATGCCTGTGAGATGTTGTTTTTGGTCCTATTCTCTAAGATTAGGGCTACTTCTTCTTGACTAAGTTTTGTAACCATAACTGATATCGATCACCGTGATTCTTTAGTTCTCCTAACCTTGTTATTAGCACGTGTACTATAACAATTGACCTGACAAGCACAGCGTTCTCGCATGAAGGAATTGTAATTGAGATTATTCTAGTATTAACATGTGTTAAAATGTATGTTTATGTGTTCGTCAGTGGTGGGGGTTGAAGGAAGGTGTTACCGTATAAAACAACCACCAGACAGGATCGTCAGGACAGTATGGATAAGTTGGTGTGTGTGACTCTCGTTAATTAACGGTTCCTATATTTAACATATACCACCCTATGGATTGCATGGTCTTTCTCTGCATTGTGTATTGCGTGTACCTATATAGCAATACTCACCTAACACAGATTCGGTGCAATTGCGTATTGAATGGTCGTACCGCCATCGTGTTTCCGACTGATACTGCGGGTTCCGACCGCAAAACCTAGTAGCCAAGCCCTGGTATGTCAAGCTAGTTGACTCATGGCGAGCATGTCAATGATGGAGTGGTGTTAAGCCTTGGTACCGATCCGTAGAAAGCCACATTCTAGTGTCACACCAAACCAGTCTTACCATCATGTTTAGCCTTTCGGTATGTTGCGATATAGCTCTTGATAGAGAACGCATTATAATGCAGCTACATGCGGTGTGAAATGAGATCTGCAGGCGTGTCTCGGTCAACTACTATTTCGAATTATAAGTGTGTGTATTTATATTCTTAGTTTATGTACGATCTTGATTATTTCCCCAATACCTGATTGTGTGGCTACGATATTGAACGTAACAATTCCTGCACAAGATCATGATTGATATTGAGTGTCTTCCAATGTACCTGATTTATCCTAGATTTCCAAAATGTGATAGTTTTCCTTCGTTGTGTGTGTCTCGATTTTGTTAGTTCTTTGTATGGTGTTTTGTTTATTAGGATTTTTCCGAAGTAGGTTGTATATAATGTTTCTTTTCCAGGTAGTGAGTCCTGTAATGATTTTGTTGTAACGAGGGGGTGATGATCTAGTCTTTTATAGTAGCGCGGTTGTTGTGCGTAGGTCTACGCTTAATATTGATATAGTGTGTGTGTAGTTGGTGTGCTTCATTCTTGCTATTAAAGGGGCAAGCCAATAGGACCAGGTTGCGTCGTCATTTGTTTTTGTATATGTGCTTATTTTTGTTTTTTGTGATTCATTTTTGTGGTACCTATAATGATCATTTTTCTAACTACTAATTAAGATAGGCAGGTTCTCCATTGTATTTGAATTATCGTTGTTTAACCGTTATAATATGTCATAATTCCTAGTAAGTTGCAGTACAAGCCAGTCGTCTTTATATTTTTCGTATTGTGTTATCGTATTCGTACTTATAGGACAATACCTTATTAGACACGTTTCCAGCCCTTCCATTTTGTATTGTTTCGTACTATATGCTGATACTCCAAGAATTAGACAAGTCTCCGGAGTTTTCGTTAAATAGTTGTTTTGTAATCTTATAACTAACTCAGTTTACACAGTTGGGTCGCAGTTTGTTATATAGTGGGTTAGATCCTATCCTGTAATGTATTTTTATTATCCAGACAACACCAGGAACTCAGTCCTTCCAGTGTGTTCTGTCGATTTGATTGTGTACTTTGAATTAATAACATACCTAGTAGACATCTTGTCATGATTGTTCTCTCCTCCATCACATGTTGTTACCCAAGGAATTGGTAGGAGTCCTGGTTGTTATGGTTTGTAATAGGTACACAATACAATGGGAGTACTTCCCAAGCCGTCTATGTAGGCTTTTATTATACAACCATAAGGACAAGTCCTACCAAATTATGCTCATGTGTGAGACGTTGTGATGTATGGTTGTTTTTGTAGGTGAGCCACTCCAAATTTACGACATGGTGACTGTCTAGTGTGTTTGTTTATTTGGATTCTATGCGTTGTTTGGCTTTGCTGGAGCTTTTTACCTAAGGTCTTCAGCATGTTAACCTTAGACTATATCATGCACCAGAAAATAGAACCTCGATGTGCTGTGTCCAGTGTGTAGTTTTGTTAGTGAATCTTTAGAACTTTACTAATACCACCTTGGTTGAGTAGCGCTTCTGGTCTGTGGTTTGGGTTCAAACAACCGGTCTTAAGTACTGATTTGCCATACTGTTACGAGCTTAGTTTACAGATTGTGACCGACTGTCATTATATAACGACGCATATTTGATAGTAATCTCGCGATACACCGTTGATGTCTTGATGATATTGAAGATACATAGAATATCATATGATGGGACTTCAGTACGCGATAAAAGTTTGTAGGTCAACTTGTGTCTGTATCTTTATGTATATAGTTAGTTATCAAACTAAATATCCATCAGTAATAAATCTGTAGTAGACTTAGTCTTCGCTCTTTTAGTGATTTGTGTAACTTCAATACAATGTATTTTCTGGTAGGAATTGTTCCATTATACCAATAAAAGATTCATGTTTGGTTTGTCGGTAACTATACCATACGCACACCTCTATCAGTTCTACCGACTTTTTCGTAAGTATTAAATAGATTATGTAAGTCACCTTGAACAATTGTGAACGAACATGTGTTGCTATGAGACTTATGTTATTGTGACCGTATAAAGACATTACGGCCATTACACGACGTTGGGACCCAGAGATGGCTCCTTCATTGAGTCCATCAGCTGTGTCCGTCATTGATATTATTTACGCATAACGTAACTTAGTAACAAAACACAGATGGTTACTCGTTACGTGCTCCTTTTATGACGTGCTCTATATCTAGGTTTTTCTGCTGGTTAGTTCCTGAGTTTACTTAATATTGCAAACTCATATTATAGTCTGTAACTGAATTCCAAGGTGTACGTCCGTATGGTTAATCATGTGTGCGAGGTGTGGTTTGTTAGTAGGCGAAAGGTGGAGGAACTAGTGGGGGTGAAGGTACTAGATAATCAAACCTGACTGTACACGTCGATGGAAGTCAAAAATGTTGGTACCAGTAGAAAGATCTCATC
>CAJDSM010017858.1:9353-26293 GCA_903981925.1 Ostrea lurida
AAGGCCCCAGGGGTGCAAGAATCCTGAAATTATAATTTATGTCTCCTTTTTCCCCAAAGATGCTTCATACCAAACTTAAAAAGAATGGGAATAGTAGTTATTAAAAAGTAAAAAATGTTCAATTGTTAACGCACGATAGATAACGCATGATGATGGATGAAGACCAATTGCAATAGCTAGGTCACTTGAGTTTACTAGAGTGACCTAAAAATGTATAAATCTTCCAATTTTATTTACTGCTTGTGTAATGTGTCAGCATAAGGTCAGCAAATGCGGATCTTAAATTGTTTGAAGAAAAAACTCTGGTAAAAAAAATAGAATTTTTAAATGATCATCATTTCTGATTGCAAATAAAAACTGGTCTTACATGTAGTTGCCGTAGTGCATTTACAAATAGCAAGCAACACATCTATAGGTATGGTTTCTTGTTGTGTATGATTCATTGTAGGGTATGATTCGTTGTTGTCTACAAAGTTCCTTATTGTGTAAAAAGTTCCTTGTTGTGTACATCTCGTGTGAATTAAGACCCATGTGACTCTTGTTGAAATACAAGCAAAGAAGAACTAAATTGTTTGTGAGAGGGAACATGTTATTTTTCTATTGAAGGTTGTGATGAGGGAACATAGTATTCTTATTGCAATGCTTTGAGAGGCGAACATGTTATTTTTCCTTATTGAAGGTTGAGAGGGAGCAGTTGTTCTTATTGAATGTTGTGAAAGGGAACATGTTATTTTTCTATTGAAGGTTCGAGAGGCGACATCAGTTTTTTTCTATTTGAACTGTTGGGCAGAGGCAACAGTTTATTTTCTATTGAAGGTTTCGAGAGGAACATGTTATTTTCTATTGAAGGTTGTGAGAGGGAACATGTATTTCTCTATTGAAGTTGTGAGAGGGAATATGTTGTTTTCTATTGACATGTTGTGAAGAACATGTTAATTCTTTCATTGAATTGTGAGTAGGAACATGATTTTCTCTATTGAATGTTGTGAGAGGAACATGTTATTTTTCTATTGAAGGTTGTGAGAGGAACATATTATTTTTTCTATTGAAAGGGTTTTGGAATGGGAAGGAAATAGCTACATTTGATTGGAGCGAGACTTGGTATGAACTTCACATGGATATGGTTGGACAGATCAGAATGGACAAGGTTTGTACAAATACATGGATATGGGGTGATATATGGTATTACAGCTAAGCCTTACCCTCTGGGGGTGATGCATGGTATTACAGCTAAGCCACACCCTCTGGGGGTGAAAAGCCACACCCTCTGGGGGTGATACATACTATTACAGCTAAGCCACACCTTCTGGGGTGATGCATGGTATTGCAGCTATTATTATACCTCATTATTATAATTCCATGCAACACGATATCTGATTGGTCTACGCAGTCATGTGGAAAGGAGGATAAAACTTCGTATCCCCCTCCAACATCGTATCTCCCTGCATCAAGCCCTCGGGTAATATGATTTTTTTTTAGACTGAATAAATCTTCATATCCCCCAGGGCTCGAGCTGTGAGTCGCCAATTGCCGCCAATGGCGATAAAGATTCAAAAATTAAGTGGCGAAAAAAAAAATCTCCGTAATAAACATTACATAAAAATATAATCTGCATGTCAATTTTCCTCATGTTTGTTTAACTGTCAGACTTGCGCTCGTGCAACTTCCTGTTTCTAATCGCTTCAGTGCACACAGATCTCAGGTACATGATACTAGTGGTAGATAAGTATCCTCAGGTCATTTGGGTTTATTGGAAAATCAATAATTACGTAATTAAGGGGTTTGTGGTCATTTGCTTGACAATTAAAGTCTCACCCCTTATGGGATTATCGTCTCCTTATTGGGATGAAGTCATACTTTGAGAACTTGGTCAATTAAATACACAATTAGACTCTATGTTGAAGCACTGTTTCAATTTACATCCAAGCGAAGTTTCTAAAGGAAGCAAATTTTCTAATATAGACAATGAAGTCGGCCGCTATTTGACTGACTTTGGTAAGATCTGCAAAATACTTGCTCTCCACAAGCCCATTTCTTGTAAGTTTCTGTATGTTCTTAGCTATACCGCACACTTAGTTCAGATGCCTTGAAAACATTAACAATGTTGTCAAGGTCATATCAAAGGTCAGCGTTAGATTTCATTGTGGTGAACTGTCTACTGCAGCATTCAACAGTCAAGGTCTTAGACAAGTTGAATAGCAACCTGGTTGTAATTTGTGTGCTTTTTTGCAGCATGTTCCTTTAGGTCTTTATACACAGGGACAGTTAAGGTCAGAGGCAGTTAGGGCATGTACCTCATTTTTGAAAACTGTTTTAAAAAGCTATAGTTTGTAGTCTTGTTTTACTGATAGGGGAGGTGCTCATATTTTGTCAGGTTTAAGTACGGTAGGTTTTTTTTTTTTTTTTATCCTCAGGCATCTTTCTTCAGAAGATATAGAGATTATAGCAAGAACATAATTTATTTGTGATTTATTAAACTTATCAAATAATTCTTTCCACAACTAGGCATTATTCATGGGTATAACTGAAAAAAAATAGGGTGTGTTTTTCACCGCTCAAAAGTGGCGAAAAGAAATTTTGGTCCAGTGGGAGCCCTGTAACCCCTCACTGCTGTGCAATAAATGTATAAATTACACCCTCTGGGGTGATGCATGGTACAGTCCCTGAAACGTTCTACTTTACCATTTTTCCGTGCGGTCACCGTGCGTTCAGTCATTTTTTCATTCATTGTTCAGCGTGCGGTCACCTTGCGTTCAGCGTGCGGTCACCGTGCATGTGGTAAAGTAGAACGTTTCAGGGACTGTATTATATAGGCCCAAGGATGAGGCCAATATCATCATATAGTAAACATGCATGAAATTTCTCTACTCCAATATGCATTTAATAATACCTAAAAGCATGGTTGTGATGTCCATGCCGTCCTCTACTTCTCAGCCCTGAGACAGGGGTTCAGGCCTAGGGCAGAGACAGGGGTTCAGGCCTTAGGGTGGGGCCAATATTACCATATAGTAAACCTGTATTTCAAATTAGAACATTTTCTTTTCTACTTGTAGAATATATTTGACAAAAACTAAATGCATGATTATGATGTCCATGAAGTCCTCTATCAAGATTACAAATTTTATGGTCCCTGGGTCTGGGGTCAGGCCTAAGGGTGGGACCAATATGGCCATACAGTGAGGATGTATCAAATCTTAGAAAATCTTCTCTACTTTCGTAAATGTGAAAAACAAAAATGCTTCATTTTGATGTCCATGAAGCCCTCTACTAAATTTTGAAATTCATGGCCCCTGTAGATGAGGAATGTTGAAATGATTTTTATGCTTCAAGCATTCATTTTCTCCCCTGGAATCATATTCATATAACGTGAACAAAAGGCTTAAAGACTTCCTACATGGGCTATGATACTCGGGTGACTGTTAAGGCCTGTGGGCCTCTTGTTGTTTTGTGTCATTTGTATTCATGAGTCCTAGCTTAGTGACATTCAGTATGATCAAATAAATGTTGAATGTATAGGCAGTATTTATGTTATACAGCATGCTGGTCTAAAACAATTTTGAAACCACAGTTTTCTTTTTTATTTTGGTTCAGGAACACAATACGTTGGACATACTGGTGGAAAATCTGGGTAGACTGAACGCTGGAGGTGGAAAAAATCTTTTTAATGAGGAATACAAAGGTAATGTTAGATTTTAATATCATAAAGCATAAACAATCATTGATCAAATGAATTTTGCTTATACTTCCTGTCACTGCTATCTCTGATGTCAGCATGTTTCCAGTTTCAGTATACTTTAAATTTAGAACACCCCCCCCCCCCCCCCCCCTTATATCTGTTGGCTGGTTGATGGACCATATTCAGTCCAATCAGTTTATAAGGAACCTTTTCTCCAATGGTCATCAAACTTCATAGACAAGTTGCTCATGGGTAGCAGATGACCATCATTGATTTTAGGGTCAGAACTTCAGTGGACACTGAGCTTTAGCCAAAGTGTTATGGGTCAGAATGACCCTCACCAGCAAAAATCAATCATAAAGTCAATTCAAAGATTTAATGCAATTTTTTACAATTTTTGAAAGAAAATTGTATCAATAACAATTTTCTTTCTTACATTAGGTATACAATAGTGTCAGATGCTGGTTTAATGCCAAGCTAAAATGTAAACTGTCACAAACCAGCTGTTTAATTCAAAAATCCTCAGATCTAATATAATGCCTTATGGTTCCAAATGAATGTTGCATATCAAAAAATTTACAGTGTATTTATTCTGAAATGAAGTTTCTAGAGCTTTTATGAACAATAATTTAAATAAACACAGTTGTTATCCCCTCACAACTAGTTGTGGAAGGGATATAGCATCTCTGCCATATGGCTGTGTGTGTCCGGAACCTTGTGAACAAGGTAGAGCAAGGACATTCATCAGAGGATGATCAAGCCTTCCACAAATATTGCCCATGGAGAGAAGATGGACCCTATAGATTTTCAAGGTCAAGGGTTAAAGGTCAAGATCATTATTGACTATTTACTAGATTAGTAAAAAAAGATAGAAGACACAGAATTTATCAGAGAATCATTAAACCTTCCACAAATGTTGCACATGGAGAGTGGATGAACCCTATTCAAGGTCAAAGGTCAAGGTCCCTATTTGCCTCAGTATTTTGTGAACAAGATAGAAGACACAACATTCATCAGAGAGTTATCAAACCTTTCACAAATGTTGCCCAGGAAGAGAGGATGAACCTTAAAGATTTTCAATGTCAAAGGTCACGGTCATTATTTACTATTAACCGAAATTCTTGTGAACAAGATAGAGGACACAGCATTCATCAGTTAATCATCAAACCTTGCACAAATGTTGCCCATGAAGAGAGGATGAATCCTTTTGATTTTCAAGGTCAAGGGTAAAAGGTCAAGGTCACTGTGGACTATTGACTAAAATTCTTGTGATCAAGATAGAGGACACAGCATTCATCAGAGAATCATCAAATCTTACACAGATGTTACCCATGGGGAGTAAGTAAACCCTCTTGATTTTCAAGGTCAAAAGTCAAGATCACTATGTGACTGCCTCAATATCTTGTGAACAAAATAGAAGACACAGCATTCATCAGAGGATCATCAAACCTTCCATAAAATTTGCCCATCTGCTTAATAACACAACAACCTTCAAGTAGATCCTCATCAGATTTCTCAAGCAAATTGGTTATCACAAATATGTGACCTTAATCAGTTTTCATGTCAGAAGGGTGCCTTATTTTCTAAACATAGATTTCATGGGGAAGGGGGGGGGGGGGGGGGGGATGGAGATGTCACGAAAGCAGATCTTGTTTGTGATGTTTTAGGTATCTTGTTTGTGATGTTTAGGTATCTTGTTTGTGATGTTTTAGTATCTTGGTTTGTGATGTTTTAGGTATCTTGTTTTAGGTATCTTGTTTGTGATGTTTTAGGTATCGTTGGAGATGTGTATGTAGATGGTTCCAATAAAACAGTAAAAACCTGGATGATTTATCCTCTGGATTTCAGACCCCAGTATCTGAACAAGTAAGTGTTGTCCAAATTCTCTCACGCCATTATCTGTAGGCCATTGAATTGTATTGTGCAAGGGACATAACTCCCATCAAGGTTCTCTGACTACCATTGAATTGTATTGTGACAAGGGACATAACTCCCATTAATATCATCTGTATGTCATTGAATTGTATTGTGACAAGGGACATACCATTGAATTGTATTATGACAAGGGACATAACTCTCCACGCCACCTGTACTCCTTGTTAACATTCATTTGCAGTATTTGGATCAATGACGCCTATAAAGCCCTGCCAAATTGGGAAGTATCTCCAGCAATCTTCTCCGCTGAATTCGACATCCACGGCAAAGTAAAGGACACCTTTCTGTCTATGGAGGTATGTAAATGATGGCATATGGAAAATAATTTTAGATGAAATAAGTTATACGTAATCTTGCATCACCAATATATATTCCCAAGGGAAGTATGATTTATATAAATACCCCGCTAATTATGAATGATTTTTAGTACGACCGATCCAGAAACAGGACGTATATATATCCGGGGTCTAGTCGTCCGTCTGTCTGTTCTGTCTGTCTGTCTGTCTGTCCAGCCTTTGTAGGCTGAATCGTAAGCTCCAGGATCATACAACTTGGTACAATTGAATCCACCATGATGAGAGGAAGATGCCTTTTGTTTTCCAAGGTCGTAGGTCAAAGTCAAGGTCGTAGTGGTCACTTAGTAGGAAAACGTTGTAGGCGGGATAACAGACCGACGTAAGCTCAGGATCATACAACTTAGTACAATTGATCACCATGATGAAAGGAAGACACCTACTGTTTTTCAAAGGTCGGAGAATCAAAGGTCAAGGTCGTAGTGTCACTTAGTAGGAAAACGTAGGCGGGATACAGACCGAACCGGGATACAGACGAACCGAGTAAGCTCCAGGTCACACAACTTGGTACAAATTGATCAACCATAGATGAAAGGAAGACACCTATTGTTTTTTCAAGGTCGGAGGTCAAAGGTTAAGGTCGTAGTGTCACGTAGTAGGAAAATGTTGTAGGCGGGATACAGACCCGAACCGTAAAGCTCCAGGATCATACAACCTGTACAATTGACCACCATGATGAAAGGAAAGACACCTTTTTTTCCAAGGTGCAAAGGTCAAGGTGTAGTGTCACTTAGTAGGAAAATGTTGTAGGCAGGATACAGACGAACCGTAAGCTCCAGGATCATACAACTTGTACAATTGATCACCATGATGAAAGGAAGGCACCTAATTGTTTTCAAGATCAGAGTCAAAGGTCAAGGTGCGTAGTGTCAGTAGTAGGAAAACGTGATAGGCCAGGGATTACAGACCGAACCGTAAGCTCCAGGATCACTACAACTTGGTAACAATTGATCACCATATGGAAAGGAAGACACCTATTGTTTTCAAGGTCGGAGGTCATTAAAGGTTCGTAGTGTCACGTAGTAGGAAAATGTTAGGTACGGATAACGAACCGAACCGTAAGCTCCAGGATCATACAACCTGGTAACAATTGACCACCATGATGAAAGGAAGACACCTATTTTTCAAGGTCAAAGGTCAAGTTGTAGTGTCACTTAGTAGGAAAATGTTGTAGGCAGGATACAGATCGAACCGTAAGCTCCAAGGATCATACAATTGGTACAATTGATCACCATGATGAAAGGAAGCACCTATTGTTTTTCAAGATCAGACAGGTCAAAAGGTCAAGGTCGTATGGCATGTAGTAGGAAAACGTTGTAGGCGGATACAGACCGAACCGTAAGCTCCAGATCATACAACTTGGACAATTGATCACCATGATGAAAGGAAGACACCTATGTTTTTCAAGGTCAGTGGTCAAAGGTTAAGGTCGTAGTGTCACTTAGTAGGAAAATGTGTAGGCGGGATACAGACCGAACCGTAAGCTCCAGGATCATACAACTGGTACAATTGACCACCATGATGAAAGGAAGACACCTATTATTTTTCAAGGTCAAGGTCAAGGTTGTAGTGTTCACTTAGTAGGAAAAAGTTGTAGGCAGGATACAGATCGAACTAAGCTCCAGGATCATACAACTTGGTACAATTGATCACCATGATGAAAAGGAAGACACCTATTGTTCTTCAATGGTCTGTGGGTCAAAGGTCAAGGTCGTAGTGTCAACTTAATAGGAAAACGTTGTAGACAGGTATACAGATTCTGAAGCCGTAAACTCCAGGATTATACAACTGGACAATTGATCAACCATGATGAGAGGAAAAGGCCCTATTGTGTTTTCCCAAGGTCTGAGGTGAAATGTCAAGGTCGTAGGTTGTCACTTAGTAGGAAAATGTTGTAGGCAGGGATACAGAACCAAACATTAGCTTCAGATCTTACAATGTGGTACATATGATCTCCATGATGAGAGGAAGATGCCTATTGTTTTTTCAAGGTCAAATGTCAAGATCAGCTATTTAGAAAACCTTGTAGGCATAACAGAGATCAAACTGTATTGGGCTAGGACCATCAGACTTGTACCTAAGCACCTTTGCCAAGTGAAGGATTGCATATTGTTTCTCAATTAGCATGATAATGAATTAGCATTTAAAGGACAGTACTAACTCTGCTGAAATATGAACCCACTGAAATTTGTACGGGCGTATTATGCCACGTTGGCGTCGCTCTAGGCATTGTGTTTTCTGTTTTAGGTTGGACAAAAGGAAGTAGTATTCATCAACAATTTTAACCTGGGTCTTACTGGAATCAAGGACCGCAGCGGACATTGTACGTTCCAGGAGTATTCTGAAAAAACAACAAAATTAACACCGTATAGTGTACATAGTCATCTACAAATAACAACAAAATTAACACTGTAAGTGTACAGAGATTCAAATATAACACTGTAAGTATACAGAGTTCATCTAAATAACACAAAATTAACACTGTAAGTGTACATAGCTCATCTAAAATAACACAAAATTAACACTGTAAAGTGTACATAGCTCATCTAAATAACAACAAAATTAACACTGTAAGTGTACATAGCTCATCTCATAACAACAAAATTGACACTGAAAGTGTAAATAGCTCATCTATATAACAACAAAATTGACAACTGTAAGTGTACATAGCTCATCTAAATAACACAAAATTAACACTGAAGTACATAGCTCACTCATAACAACAAATTAACACTGTAAGTTACATAGTTCAATCTAAATAACAACAAAATTAACACTGTAAGTGTACATAGTTCATCTAAATTAACAACAAAATTAACACTGTAAGTGTACATAGTTCATCTAAATATAACAACAAACACTGTAAGTGTACATAGTTCATCTAAATAACAACAAAATTAACACCGTAAGTGTACATAGTTCATCTAATAACAACAAAATTAACACTGATAAAGTACATAGTTCATCTAAATAACAACAAAATTAACAACTGTAAAGTGTACATAGTTCATCTAAATAACAACAAAATTAACACTGTAAGTGTACATATTTCATCTAAATAACAACAAAATTAACACTGTAAGTGTACATAGTCATCTAAATAACAACAAAAATTAACACTGTAAGTGTACATAGCTCATCTAAATAACAACAAAATTAACACTGTAAGTGTACATGTTCATCTAAATAACAACAAAATTAACACTGTAAGTGTATATAGCTCATCTAAAGACAAAACAAAAATTAACACTGTAAGTGTACATAGTTCATCTAAATAACAACCAAAATTAACACTGTAAATGTACATATGCTCATCATATTATAACAACAAAATTGCACATGTAAGATGTATCATAAGCTCATCTACAATAACAACAAAATTAACACTTAAGTATACATAGATCATTAAATAACAACAAATTAACACTGTAAGTGTACATAGTTCATCTTATAATAACAACAAAATTAACACTGTAAGTGTACATAGCTCATCTAAATAACAACAAAATTAACACTGTTAAAGTGTACATAGTTCATCTAAATAACAACAAATTGACACTGTAAGGTACATAGCTCATCTTAAATAACAACAAAAATTAACACTGTAAGTGTACATAGCTCATCTAAATAACAACAAAATTAACACTGTAAGTGTACATAGCTCATCTAAAATAACACAAAATTAACACTGTATAAGTACATAGCTCATCTAAATAACAACAAAATTAACACTTGTAAGTGTACATTGTTCATCATTTATAACAACAAAATTAACACTGTAAGTGTACATATTCATCTAAATAACAACAAATTAACACTGTAAGGTACATAGTTCATCTAAATAACAACAAAATTAACACTGTAAGTGTACATAGCTCATCTAAAAATTCAAAACCTGTCTAAAAATATATAACTATGTACATGTAAGTATGTAAATGGCTTCTCTAGAATTGTACTTGTAAGTGAACCCCTTATAATGTTTTCTTATCACTAGTATTGGCAGAATGAAAGGCATATACATACATGCCAACTTTTGAAAATCTCGATGGGGGATTTTGCGATCGACGACTTTTTTCAAAGCTCTAAATTCGCGACATTTTGTCGTTAATTGCAGATGTACATCTTTTCAAAGACAAATAGCCATCTAATTTTGTACATCATCATGTATCATATATCGACATCAATTAAGTTCTCTTTTTTTTAACTTCCAACAAAACTAAATAATAAAATAAACATACTTTGAAAACTATGCATAATATTTTATTCAAATTTCAACTATGCAACAATATTAGATAAAGATAATTTACAGTGTAAATCCCCAGCAAATAAGTTGAATACATAAAATAATGTTGCGTCTTTTAATAAGCATCTTGCTCAGTTGCGTTTGTAACAAAAGTACGTTAAACATGGCCTGAACTTGCAGAGTTTGATGGAACAATTTGCAACCAGAAAAGGAACGTTCTGCTCTGTTACAAACTTCTGTGAACCAAATCATTGACACATGACATCTGAAATAATTACGAAAGATTCATAAAAATATTTTTCTACTGTAAAACTTAGGCAATTCGTAATTGCCAAATTTTTAATTTAAAAAAAAAAAAGCTTGACAGACTAATGAAAGCAGATTGTTCGAAGATCGTCATAACGTCTTTATTACACTAGGTCCCCCTACTCAATTTTTAAGTATCACTATTAGCCTATTCAACAACATAACATGATCATGACTACCTAGCTATCGGATCCCGAATATCGAGTCTTCTTGTGTCCATAACTGTTTGACTATCATCGTAGTCATTCACTCACAGAATTTGCCATTTGAAAGGCTTATCTTCCCGATTAATATGCGATTAATAGTCCAATAAATTAGCCAGGTACAATACACATCCCACGGCACGTGTATTCGAATTGAAATTTTTAAATGGCGGCTTTATGCTCCTGATTTCTGATTGGCTGCCACAAAGAATGGCGCGGATTTAAAATTCAGGGTGGAAATCGGGTCGTGTTGTTCGTAAATCGGGGGACATTTTAAAAAATCGGGATTTCTGGGGTTTTTTGCTTCCCGATCGGGAAAGCGGGGAATGGCGTTTTTCAAGGTGTAAAATCGGGAGAGATCCCGCCTAAAATCGGGAAAGTTGGCATGTATGCATATATAAGTTTAATATTTTGCCTGATTTTACAAATCCTTATACATGTAAAGGCAAAGATAACAAGTGGTGATCAATCTCGTGAGTACCAAATAGAATACAAAAACAAGAGTTGGGCAAACACGGACCCCTGGACACACCAGAGGTGGGATCAGGTGTCTAGGAGGAGTAAGCATCCCCTGTTGACCGGTCACACCCGCTGTGAACCCATTGTCTTGATATTTTTTCCTTCTTTTTGTGTATCATATAATCAAAAGAGAAAGTATCCCAATATTTCATTTTTGTTCCATCTTTTTTATTCTCTCGTTTTGCAGATAAGAATATTTGAGCAGAAGAAAGCAGGAAAAGAAGTCAAATTCTTGGCAAAGCCAGATCTGGGCGACCATTAATGATGTGTTGTCGTATGATTTGGAAAAATATTGATTCAAGGACTGATGTTTACATGTGCAAAATATTTATCCTTCTTGTCATACTTTACATTAGAAACATTACGTTCAATTCTCAATGGAAAACAGTATGCCATGCGGCATGATTTAATTGTAATATTTTTATTTTTTATACGATATGATTGTGATGTCATGATCTAATGATGCGTATCATTTGTGAACATGATTTGTAATGTCATTTCTACAACTGCAATGGGATGTGAAAAGAGATAGTGTGTGTGAGCAAATTTTCCATTACAATAATTTAACACACATTTCAGGCATTGTAGGGCTTTATCTCATGGTCATTTGCTTTTCACTTCTCAATAATGTTTTAGAAAAGCTAATTTTCCCTTCTTTTACACATGTGTGTTTGTTGAAAGTGTTGAACAACTTTATGCCATTGTCAATGTCGCTGGTCATTACTGACCTCACTATTCCAGTGTCAGATAAAAAAACATACACTGATGTTCAAAACTACGCATTATACATGTATGTGGACTTTAAAGGATTAAAATTGTTCTATTATCAATGACAATGCAAGAAAGTTTACTAGAACAGTTGCAAGGTTTGTATGTGTATATCTTAGTACCAATGTCTATTTTAAGACATAATGCATAGATAGACGTTTATTAAAAAATTAAAGCAGTGGTTTTCACCTGGTATGTGGACAAGCCAGCTCTCTCTCTCTGACCAAGGATGGACGAAGTACAGTTTGTGTACAGCTTTACATGTATGTACGGTTTGTGTACAATTTGTGTACAGTTTTTGTACGGTTTGAGAAACTTTGGGTAATAGTTTGCTTTTTCTATCTACCTGTAGGAGTTGGAAATGTTTTGTCATTTTGATATGTGTAGCACATGTAATTCTGTATTTTGATAGACATTAAATTGTTTTCCAGTCTGTGATAGCAAAGTATATGTTTCATCAGTTTTATTGCCCTGGGTCAGTTTGTCCTCTCTGCAGCGTGCAGAATGTAGATACTTAATTAGAAGTAGTCAAGATGTATTAATCAGAATTTCCTGTCCTTGACCATTTATAAAACACTACATGTATCGTGATTTCAGGTTGTGGGAATGTTTACAGATTTTGATATAGGTCGGCACGGCTGAGTAAACATAAAATGTTTCTGTCGTGTTATACATTCCATCTATATATTTTTTCTACATTTTATATCGATATTTTTCTACTTGTCTTGTTCTCTGTTATCATTCTTTATAAAGATTTATACAGATACATGTATTTCAGGCTGTAATCAGACATTCCAATTTCTGGTATAATTACAGTATATAGTACTCGCTGCATTGTATTTCGGTGTGTAATTCTGGATCTACCATGTACATGTATCAGTAATGCCATATGACAAATTGTGTTCACCTTCTGTATTGTTGTATTTGTATGATGGCAGATTAAAACTTCAAACATTGTACTGTATGTATGTAAAACTTTTATTATTGAAATCAACAAATGTTTACTAATTGTCTTTACCATACAAGTATATCCACGTGTCTACAATTCTAGGAAACATGTTATAGGTTAAATCCTCTCAATGTAATGCTGTTTTAATATGATATTGCTTTATTTATATGCATTTGTTCTTTAAACAAGTCATGTACAAATACTGTGTAAATGATGAGGGGCTTTAGATGTGCTACCATTGCAATGTACAAAATATGAGTACTGTTAAGGAGTCTCTACTGTACAAAATGTGAGTACTGTTAGGAGTCTCTACTTGGTTTAGCTTCAAAAGCAGCGTCAATTTTTAGTGTATGAGATTAATAAAATTGTATTTAATTTTTTACTTTTTTTCTTCTTCTATAAATGGGATAAAATTTGAGATCTTTGAAAACTAGTGAACCAACGACTTGTCCTCACCATGAGTCGCGTGTCTTTAAAGGGATATAGACACATATGCTAGTAAACGCTTTCATTTAAAGGAGATTTTTTTTTTCAAATTACAAGTTCATTCTTACTACAACCAAACAGTTTCATCTCATTTTGTTTTAAACAGGACATTTTCTATTGATTTAATAAGCAATCTATATGTAAACAAAAAATGGCACTAGCCTTGTTTACATAAAACAAAGAATTGTTAGTGCTGTATCTCGCAACACAACAACTGACATTAAAAAAATTTGCTGACCACAAGAAATATACATAGTTAAGCATTGCAAACATCAAAAATGGAAAAATTAAAATTTGATTTCAAGTCTGGTTTCTTTTTTTTGTTTTTTTTTTTTTTTTGTTTTTTTTTGTTTTTTGTTTTTTTTGTTTTTTTTTTTTGTTTTTTGTTTTTTTTTTGGTTTTTTTTGTTTTTTTTTGTTTTTTGTTTGTTTTTTTGTTGTTGTTTTGTTTTTTTTATAGCTCAAAACGTGTCTATGCCCCTTGAATGGGACGTGATAAAACCTGCATTGCCGGTCGGTCCGGCGGTTTGAGAGTTCACTGTGTTACCCAGAAGCCGTCTGCTTGAGTGTCAACATCTAAGCTGCACGAAACCTAAGCCTTAAATTTAAGTAAAGATTATTAAAAGGATATAATTATCTAAGTTGGAACTTATTGTATCCAATCGGTTTGTCTAATTTGGCAATAAAATATGTTCAAATAGCCAGAGTTTCGGAACTTTCTGATGAGAGCTTGGGAACCAAGGATCCGTGTCACGGGAGGTTTTGGTACAAACAGAATCCTCACTTCCACGGCCTTCAGCGCTTATTATATAAATCAAACATCATCGCTGGTGTCGTATCGATGTGGCTGGACAATATCCAAAGGGACGATACACTTTTTTTTATAATAAATTTTCAAGAACCATCAGCACACACTAGTTAGTACTGTCTCAAATGAATATGCGAGTAAGAATCCTTGCTTTAATGATTATAACTGAAATAGTTGTGAATTTTACTTTCTAAATTTGCACTCCTCCACTCGAGTGCAATCTGCATTTCTAGATACCGTATTTTGGAGACATGTAAAAAATGTGTATAATCCCGCATTTTATTTACCAATGACAACCCATAAATGACAAAATGAATTTATTTCCAACTAGCATGCTTGACAATTTCAGACTGCATATTTGACAATGTAAAAAAAAAAAATAAAAAAAAAAAATCAAAATTGCGGGCAAAATGCTTCCTTTCATATATGGTAAGAGTTATCTCCCGTTAAAGCATCGGCCGCTAAATTGGAAAAATAAGTTTTTATTGTTTTATTAGAATAATTCCTCGTTATTTGTATTGAATATCTGTCACTAAAATTTTAACACATCAGTGGCGGATCCAGAAAATTTTCAAAGGGGGTGGGAGTTGTGACCCAAGTTTGAACTTAAAATACGCCCAGTAGAGGGGCATTGAGACTCCGGCAAAATGGCGAAATGTGACCCTTTAAATAGGTAGTCAACCGGGGATGTAACCCCGTAACCCCCTCCCCCACCACCTCTAGATCCGCCAAATGATGATATTTTAATTATATAGATTCTTTGATCCTAAATTACTGTTTTTAAATGTCGACAGATCTCAAACTTTACATGGTTTAATTATGTAATTACAAAGCTAAATTACCTCCCAATATTGATTAAATAGATCTCACCGCCGGCGAAATATTGGTGTATATTGATGAATCGGGGAAATACAAAACTTAATAATCAGATCAATTTGTCTCTTGATCAAAACATCCACTATAATCGGAAATTGGCTGATAATTTTCCAAATAAAAATTCAACCAGATTTATTTTTCTCTCATGAATTGTATAAACTTATTCTTACTTCCATTAGTATTGCTTCTGGTAAAGAGCCACAGTGCAGCGCTAATGGATATCAAGATCTGCTCCAATGTGCATGCGCACTGATGAAGTTTCCGTCCACTTTTCCCTTGGATACCACCATCAAGAAAAGAATTGTAAAGCTCTGCTGTTGCAGCTGCTGTTTACGTCTGCACTTTACTCGCAAAGCAAACCTCAGTCCTGGGGTTTACACGTTCTGCTTTCCATGTCTGCTATCTCTTAATAAGCATAAACTTTCAAACTTTTACAAATCAACTCCTAAGCATGTAACTTACCATTGCATTCCAGACCCTAATACGTGTATCTATACACTATTTCTTAGGGCTTTTTGTCTCCAGCCCTTTTTTTAAATAGGAAGCTAAAGAAGTAGTCCAAAGGTCTGGTTCAATCTAATTAAAATTAGATCCTTTTGATGCCGCTCCCATACCAGTGGCGGATTTAGAGGGGGGGGGGCTCAGGAGCCCCCCCCCCTTTTGGTGACCAAACTTAATTATTATGTATAGATATATAACTAAATTAACCTCGAAAAGTAACTTTAGAAGCTATAAAACCCGAGAGCTTCCGGGGGCTTCGCTCTGGGCCCCCACTTTGGCTTCTCCAGACCTTAAGCTTATTGGCTCCTTTTTCAACGACCGGGCCCCCTCTTCGACAAAATCCTGGATCCGCCACTGGCCATACTATCGCTACACAAAGCAATAGTATGGGAGCGGACCAAAAAATCTAATTTTAATCAAATTGAGGTCTGACTCATCCTTTCTGCTGTTCGGGAGTCAGTTTAATTAGTTCTATTCCCATTTTACCCACCATTTTATTTTAGTGTATTTTCACCTACATTTACCCCATATCTTGATTTATCATTTTTAATTGAAGCTGGTTGTCTAGTTACGTCTGCTTTGCAGATTGAAATAGAGCAAGTTCTAAGTCTGCTTGCAGGTCTGCAGGGCATAGCCTCTAGTGTACACGCTCTGCTTCAAGGCAGCGTGGAAACTGGGCTTAAAGGGACATGGGGACACGTTTTGAACTAAAATGTTCAGATTTTAAATTGCCAATTTTGATGTTTAAATCAAGTTATTCTTAGTGGTCAGCAAAAATTTGAAAGTCAGTTGTTGAGGTTATAAGTAAGATACAGCGCTCACAAATCTTCGATATGTAAACAAGGCTCGGCCTTGTTTATGTTTACAACAAAGATTGCTTCGTAAAAATATCATGTTTAAAACAATATGAGATGTGAGAAACAATATACGCTGTTTAATGGTGTTTAGAATGAACTTCTATTGAAAAAAAAATCTGCTTTAAATGGAACTTAGTAGCATATTCAATATAATTATGTAAGCAAATCATGGCTTGGGCCTTGGTTACATAACAAAGGATAATAAGTGCCGTATCTCACTTGGAAGTCAACAGATGACGTTAAATTTTTCCCTGACCATTAGAAATACCTTAGTCATTAAAATTGGCAATCTAAAATTTGAACATTTTTAGTTCATAACGTGTCCATGCCCCTTTAAGATTCATTTCTTAATTCACTTTCAACTCCAGTAGTCCTCATTCGACGAATTCACTTACAAACCGTTGTGTATTTAGATTTGCTATCTAGAATTAATTGTATTTTTAGCTCACCTGAACCGAAGG
>CAJDSM010017861.1:2585-28814 GCA_903981925.1 Ostrea lurida
TATCATCCGTGTACAATAACGTTTGATCATAATTTGTCTAAATCCAACTTCATGTATATATTGCACAAATTTTATATATAAAAACAACACCAAATTGCAGGTGTTAGAAAGGTAATATATATTTACCCATATTACTGCTTTAATCAGAGCGGCCCATGTCATAACAATTCAATTCGCAATTTTGCCGATTAATCTATATCCGATGTTTTTGCTTCATTCTTGGTATTCAAAATGCACCTGGTGGCTAAACATGTACGGTTTGAATTTTAAGACTCGAGAAATTTGTCAACATCGAAATAAATGTTGTTCAGAGAGAATAAGGTTGAGCTTTTGCGGACATTTAACACTATTTACTATATCTAACTGCGTCGAAAAAAAGGCGTATCTGAACGTCCAGGTACCCACGTGACTACTAGCTCTTATATTTATAAAGACTTTTTGAAATCGGGGTCTATGAATTTAAGCCGTATTGTGGCTAATTATCGCAATATTAGGGCAAACTAACTATCAGAATTTAATTAGTATACAAATAAGGAAGACGAAATGCGAAAAAAGTTGACTATTACTTTGAAAACTAAGGGATATGTCCTTTAACTCAGATTAATAATTACAAAACTTGCCCGATGTTGTGTTATGTTTTGTAGAGCGTACTTGCTACCATGTCCCATTGATTTATTCTAAAGTGCGCCATGTACTTCCTGCCACCGATATAAGATTTCCAATTTTAACTTCTTGCTGTCCAATGCACCATTGGTACCGTATATTATTTATGTAATGTCGCGTGTTTGCATACATAATGCTAAATTAATACAAGCCACGTCTCCGGGTAACAATATTCCATACCAACGTGCATATGGGTTTGTTTCTGTACCTTTCCACCCGGTCAACTTCCCATATATATGCATTCCATCATCTTATGCACATGCATTCTCTTGCACCAGAGCTGTTGGTCCTTTCTCTCCCTTATCATCTCTGTCACACTCCGTTTTATAACCTTTGAAAGAATGGAAAAACACTACGTGTGAGTGTTTCCTTACTTTGTAAAATATTAAAAAAGGAAAATAAAATAACTTTTTGTTATTATTGGCTTATAACTTGTTTTAAACGTTTAAACGCAAAATAGTCTAACAAACGTTTAAATATTTAAACTTTAAGACCAAAAATAACGAAATAAGTTATTGATATTATTCTTTTTTAATTCACTATAGTAAGAACCTCACAATTTAATGTATCCTATTACATTTTCTAAAGGTTAAATAAATCTTGTAAAACGGGAGATGACGACAGAGATGTAAGGGAGAAGAAAAGGACCCAACAATCTATGGTGTATACTTATGATACTTTTCGATCGCTAAGATTCATTGTTTCTGGTGTATGCATCATAGGTTTCGGATATTAGGCTACTACACTAACCAGTTCGTTTTTGCAAGAATTGTCAATAGTCACGATTAATAGGCATTTTCGTAATTCTATGCGTCGTTATTATACTCTATGTTTGCACATACAATCGATTATGGTGTCAAATTGCATTTTAACAGTATTTTCATGCACTGAATTCTAACTACGACAGGCACCTGTATTTTTTAAAAGGCGCTTGAACCACCATAAATCGGCATTTGAGAGTACCACATAATAAGATTAAATGATATTCCGCCATTCATGACGTTCGTAAATAGGATCTAAAGGTTGGTATCCTGTGCATTCTACTTTTTATGATTGAAGAATGTAGTTTAGTTTCAAGTCATATCAAGTAAAAATTCATTAATTTTTGCAACATATAGCTTTTCTTACTTGTCAATTTATCTTAAGCATGGAATAGCTGTGATTTTATTATATGAAACATGGCGAAGTAAAGAATGTGTTAATCTAATCATAGTCAGCCAAAACATATATATTTCACATATCGAGTGTGATTTTTTATATTGGTCAGTCACGGTACAACTCCGACAACATTGAAGGGAAGATTAAGGTGCCATGGAGGAGTAAGCAATCCTCCTGCTGCTAGATTAACAATAATGCTTCTCTTTGCGTAAGCGAGTTATGAATTTTTTTTTTTCTGCGAAATGATATAGTTGTTCCTCACATTCACATAAACCTACAAAAAGCATTTTATTAATTTAATTTTATATTTTATGCATTTTCTAAACATATAACTAGGATTTTATAGCACTAGAATACATAATGTTAGATCAATTTCGGTTACTTTTTAAATGAACAGCCAATTCAGCCTTTGACCTCAGAATCGCTCCCATATTTGGTAATGAACCATGTGATACATGTTGACGCCTTACAAAATCGGCATCCAACTGGTTTTTGAAAACTAAACATCCATTTATTGGAAGTAAATGCAATGTCAATTATATAGGAGAAAAGATTCAGTGAAGTAAATATATAAATATTATAACTCAATATATATTTGAGTTGTGTATTCTTTTAACGTCTGTTTGAGAAATGGTTCACTTGTAAGAGGCGACACCATCATTCGCCTGAACCCACGATTTTTGTTTAAAAATATTTTTCATTGGATGATGTTAGTCATTGAAGTTAATAATTCATTTAAAGTCTAACATTCAAATTTTGGACTTTTGAATGCAGGATTAACAGCGATCATTTTTACGCCGTTACTCTTTGTTACGTAAAGAAAGATCTCGATAATTTTTTTAATCACTGAGAAGCAATGCCTAACATTTGGGGTGCGGTTATGCGAATATATGTGTAAACGGGTTAGCAGCCAGGAAAAAAGACAAACAAGGTAGAAGTAGCATTGAAAAATTTCTCATGAGTTAGTCCAGGAAATTATTATTTGGAAGATCCATCGAACCGATTTCCGCATCCAAGGACGCACCCCCCGAAATTAGCGTTGTACATGTAATTCAGGTGTTTTACATAATGATTATGGGGTAATCTGCGTAATCCTAATGCATTTTGGATGCTGAACAGTCCAAAATTTGAACCTTTATACATAGACAACAAGTGCATTTAGATAATAAAATTGAAAAACAAAATTTTGGGAGAAAAATCGTGAGTCAGTCTATTTAAGGGCTGCAAAATTTAAATCCTATTGCTCGGCGCTTATTATGGTCTTTGAGTTGGTAATATATTTTTTATTGTGCCACACGTGCCTTTGGGTACATAAATATTTTTGCGATCGCTTTAATTGTAAAAAAAATTTGCGATGCCCTTTAATTGTAAAAAAAGGGAGAGAAGAGAGAGAGGAGAAGAAGAGAGAGAGAGAGAAGAGAGAGAGAGAGAACGAGAGAAGAGAGAGAGAAAAGAGAAGGAGAGGAGAGAGAGAGAGTAAAAGTAATAACAATAACAGCAACTTCCTGTTTAGTCTTTTCAATGATCTTTATTTAGAAAGTGACCTGTCCTGGAAGGTTATAAAACTTTCTTGAGCAACATTTTCATAACTCAAGCTCAAAACTCGGTGACATCTAAATCTTTATAAAACTTTGAATATAATCATGGCCTATATCACTGGAAGTAACATGATCAATATTTTTTTTAGTAGCATAAGAGAGTTTGATCGTGAGTTGTACTCAAAACAAACAGTGGCTTGTGCAAATAAATGAATCCGCACAAGTATGAGTTTGCGTAATGGAATACCAAAAAAATGTTTTAAACCTCCAAGACCTGATGATTAAGTGGTTCCACAAGCAAGAAATTGAATGATTTGTTTTACAAGTAAGAGAACGATACTAAAGCTCCCCACAGGGAGCATATATATAAATGATTAATGTTTCACACAATATATTTCACATCTAATGTCTTGATTATTTCATACGGGTGAAATAGTCTTAAGTGATATTTTTCTAATGTAAAAATGCTACGATGACTTATCATTTATATGACATAATATAATTTCAAATTTGCTGTACTGCTAACCGTTAGGAAAATGTTTTAATTTCTAGAAATGTAACAAGTAACATTTGTAAGACTACACCTCCTTTGAAACAAACGCGAAAAAATTAACAATTAAGAAAGAATATTTGAGTAAAACAATGTGTGTTTAATCCTAATCACGTAATTGGATAACATTGGTTTGAAACCAATGTTTGGTTTATGGCATCCAGTTATGGGACGGTTTTCAGAGAGTTAACGGTGTGATTTTATACTATTGAGTATCAGACTAGCAAGCATCTGCAATCTCCTCTTTCTCCCGGTTCAACCGCCGTAATCCTGGAGGGCCAGCGAATCCGGGTATTTCGGGTTCCCTTTCTGCCCAGGAATCCCACTCAAATCCTCTCGAGTCCTATCTGCGCCAGGAAAATCCAGCGTCCCCCAGGAAACCCAGGAAATCCACGTTCTTCCCTTTGGACCTTGAACACCAATTAATCCTTTCCGAACGCTAAATATACACAAATTTAATTAATTTTATAGACAACAGTTTTAACACTAAGCCACAGCTACGTCTTCTGTTCTCTCTCTCTCTCTCCTCAGTCTCTCTCTCTCTCTCTCTCTCTCTCTCTCTCTCTGTCTCTCCCCTTCTCCTCTTCTCTGTCCTCCTCACATCGAAATGATAGATAGATACGATACATAGATAAGATAGATAGATGGGTAGAATAGAGCTAACAAATAGAATAAAGAGTACTAAAACCAACAACCACTTACATCTCAAGTGTTGAATCCAAGTTTATATAATTGACAATGAGGGTCAAATAGAGAGTTACTAATGTCTAAAAAATGAAATCAAGACACAAACAATATAAAGTCAAATAAAATGTCAAAATAACCTTTAAAAGTCTAGCTTTGGTGTTAGTTTGCAATTGGCGATTGTATTAACCTTTAGTGAAAATACTGTAAGGGGCTTTAATTTCGCGGGGCAAACATCTTTAAGCATATTTCGCCATGGTGAAGATTTCGGCGGATAGTAAATATTCCAAGCTAGATTGTATAATCCAAATACAGTTAATTTTCGTGAGAGTTTGAATATCATCGCGAATATAATAAACACGAAATAAACCGCCACACTGACTTATCCCTTTAGGAGTAGAAACCAATCGCAAAAGCTGCTGTTCATTCGGGTATACATGTATAATTCCTAACACAGTATATTTACTATCTGCGAAATTTAACCCATCGTGAAATATTGCATCATAACAATCGTGAAATTTTATGTCCACATGACAATTAAAAACGATTTACAGTAATGATCTAACTGCATAGTATAAAAAATATTTAAAGTTGAAAAATACAACCTATTTAAAAGTAAACAACAATTTGTCTCTTGATTAAGAAGACGAGGACAAAAAATTAGCACATGTATACAGTAGCAAGAGGAAAGAGTTATTTATTTATTGTTTAAACGTCCACTCAGAGTAGTTCACTATATGGAGAAACGTCACATTAATCGGTGAAGGGCTTCAAAATTTCGGCCTAATGCTCGGCGCCAAGACCTGCTATAGCGAGGGGTGGGAGCGAGGTGGATCGAATAGGCTGGTAGTGGATGTGTCGTACACGTGAGAGACTTTGCATCTGGACACGAGGCAGTCGTCCTTAGTAATTTTTTTTCGATACGTGTCGTACGTCTAGTCGAAGACCCGCCAAATCCCACTCTTAAACTCGCAAGCGGATATGTGGACTTATTCTAACGTCCGGGTCACCATTATATAGTTCTGGGGTAAAGGATATTTAATCTAGAATAATTAACGAAAGGAATTTGTCACAGTAATTTTTCACATCAGAAATCCCATATCACATTAAATAAACTAAAATGTTATCAAGCAACGTTGTTGTTCAGAGAGAATAAGGTTGAGCTTTTGCGGACATTTAACACTATTTACTATATCTACTGGTCGAAAAAAAGGCGTATCTGACGTCAAGGTACCACGTGACTACCTAGCTAATTATAAAGACTTTTTGAAATCGGGGCTTAGAATTTAAGCCGTATTGTGGCTAATTATCGCAATATTTAGGCAAACTAACTATCAGAATTAATTAGTATACAAATAAGGAAGACGAAATGCGAAAAAGTTGACATACTTTGAAAACTAGGGATATGTCCTTTAACTCAGATTATAATTACAAACTTGCCCGATGTTGTGTTATGTTTTGTAGAGCGTACTTGCTACCATGTCCCCATTGATTTATTCTAAAGTGCGCCATGTACTTCTGCCACCGATATAAAGATTTCCAATTGTAACTTCTTGCTTCCAATGGCACCAATTGGTACCGTATATTATTTATGTAATGTCGCGTGTTTGCATACATAATGCTAAACATTAATACAAGCCCAACGTCTCCGGGTAACAATATTCCATAACCACGTGCATATGGTGTTTGTTTCTGTACCTTCTCCACCGTCAACTTCCCATATATATGCATTCCATCATCTTATGCACATGCATTCTCTTGCACAGAGCTGTTGGTCCTTTCTCTCCCTTACATCTCTGTCAACTCCCGTTTTATAACCTTTGAAAGAATGGAAAAACACTACGTGTGAGTGTTCCTTACTTTGTAAAATATTAAAAAAGGAAATAATAAAATAACTTTTTGTTATTATTGGCTTATAACTTGTTTTAAACGTTTAAACGCAAAATAGTCTCTAACAAACGTTTAAAATTTAAAACTTATAAGACCAAAAATAACGAATAAGTTATTTGATTATTTTCTTTTTTAATATTCTACAAAGTAAGGAACACTCACAATTAATGTTATTCCATTCTTTCAAAGGTTTTACAAAAATCTTGTAAAACGGGAGATGACGACAGAGATGTAAGGGAGAGAAAGGACCAACAATTCTATGGTGTATACTTATGAACTTATTCGATACGCAAGATCATGTTCTGTGTATGATCAGGTTTCGGATATTAGGCTACTCACAAACCAGTTGTTTTTGCAAGAATTTCAATAGTCACGATTAAAGGCATTTTCGTAAATTCTATGGTCGTTATTATACTCTAGTTTGCACATACAATCTGTTATTGGGTCAAATGCAGTTTAAACAGTATTTCATGCACTGAATCTAACTACGACAGCAACCTTATTTTTTAAAAGGCGCTTGAACCAACCATAATCGGCATTTGAGAGTAACATGAAATAAGATTAAATGATATCGCCATCATGACGCGAAATGGATCAGGGGTATGCCGTGCATTCTCTTTTTATATCTGAAGAATGTTTAGTTTCAGTCATACTCAAAATATAAAAATCATATTTGCAACATTAGCTTCTTTACTGCAATTTATCTTAAGCATGGGATATAGGATTTTAATATAAAATGGCGAAGTAAAGAATGTGTTAATCGTAATCATAGTCCCAAAAACATATATACAATATCGAGTGTAGGTCAGCACGGACCTCCGACAAAAGTGAAGGGAAGATGAGGTGCCATGGAGGAGTAAGCATCCTCTGCTGATAATTTAAACAATAAAATGCTTTCTTGCGTAAGGAGTTATGAATTTTTTTTTTCTGCGAAATGAAATAGTTTTCCTTCATCATTCAATAAACCTACAAAAGAGCATTTTATTATTTATATTTATATTTTTATGCATTTTCTAAACATATAAACTAGGATTTAAGCACTAGAAATACCATAATGTTGTGATCATTTCGTTACTTTTAAATGAACAGCCAATTCAGCCTTTGACCTCAGAATCGCTCCATATTTGGTAATGACCATCGTGACACATGTGACGCTTCAAAAATCGGATCCAACTGGTTTTGAAAACAAACATGCATTTATTGGAAGATAAATGCAATGTACAATATATAGGAGAAAAGATTCAGTGAATGTAAATATATAAATATATAATCAATATAAATTGATTGTGTATTTCTTTACGTTCTGTTTGAGAATGTTCACTTATACAGAGGCGACACCATCGCCTGACCCACGATTTTTGTTTAAAATATTTTTCATTGATGATGTTAAGCATTGAAGTTATAATTCATTTAAAGTCTACATTCAAATTTTGGACCTTTTGAATGCAAGGATTACAGCGACATTTTAGCCGTAACTCTTTGTTACGTAAAGAAAGACTCGAGTATTTTTTATCAGCAATGCCTAACATTTGGGGTGGGCGGTTATGCGCAATACTTGTGAAACGGGTTAGCAGCGCAGGAAAAAGACAACACAAGGTAGAGTAAGCTGAAAAATTTCTATGAGTTAGTCCAGGAAATTATTATTTGGAGAGTCATCGACCGATTTCCGCACAAGGACCACCCCCCGAAATGTAGCGTTGTACATGTAATCAGTGTTTACATATGAATGGGTAATCTCGTAATCTAATGCATTTTGATGCTGAACAGTCACAAATTTGAACTTTATACAGAACAGACAATGCATTTAGATAATAAAAATTGAAAAACAAAATTTTGGAGAAAAATCGTGAGTCAGTCTATTTAAGGGCTGCAAAATTTAAACCTATGCTCGGCGCTTATTAATGGTCTTTGAGTTGGAATATATTTTTATTGTGCCACACGTGCTTTGGTACATAATATTTTTGCGATCCCTTTAATTGTAAAAAAAATTTGCGATCCCTTTAATTGTAAAAAAGGGGAGAGAGAGAGAGAGAGAGAGAGAGAGAGAGAGAGAGAGAGAGAGAGAGAGAGAGAGAGAATAAAAAAGTAATAACAATAACAGCAAACTTCCTGTTTATTTTTCAATCGATCTTTATTTAGAAGTGACCTGTCCTGGAGGTTATAAAACTTTCTTGAGCACATTTTCATACTCAAGCTCAAACTCGGTGATCTAAATCTTTATAAAACTTTGATATAATCATGCCTATACTCACTGGAGTACATGATCAATATTTTTTTAGTATGCATTAAGAGTTTGATCTGAGTTGTACTCAAAACAAACATGGCTGTGCATAGATAAATGAATCCGCACAAAGTATGAGTTTGCGTATGAATACCAAAAATTGTTTTATAACCTCCAGACCTGATGTTAAGTGGTTCACAAGCAGAAATTGAATGATTTGTTTTACAAGTAGAGAACGCTACTAAGCTCCCCCACATGGGAGCATATATATATATGATTAATGTTTCACACATTAATATTTCACATCTAATGTCTTGATTTATTTCATCATGGTAGATAGTCTAAGGTGATATTTTTCTAATGTAAAATTGCTACGATGACTTATCATTTATATGACATAATATAATTTCATTTGCTGTACTCTAGCCGTTAGGAAAATGTTTTAATTTCTAGAAAATGTAACAAGTACATTTGTAAGACTACACCTCCTTTGAAAACAAACCGGCGAAAAATTAACAATAAGAAAGATATTTGAGTAAACATGTTTGGTTTATCCTATCAGTATTGGAATAAATTGTTTGAAAACCAATGTTTGGTTTATGGCATCGTTATTGGGACAGGTTTTCAGAGAGTTAACGTGTGATTTATACTATTGGTATCAGACTAGAAGCATCTGCAATCTCCCTTTTCTCCCGGTTCACCGCGTAATCCTGGGAGGCCAGCGAATCCGGGTATTCCGGGTTCCCCTTTCTGCCCAGGAATCCCACTCAATCCTCGAGGTCCTTCTAGCCCAGGAAATCCAGCGTCCCCAGGAAACCCAGGAAATCCACGTTCTCCCTTTGGACCTTGAACACCAATTATCCTTTCCGAACCTAAATAACAACAAGTTTAAATTAATTTTATAGACAACAGTTTAACATAAAGCCACAGCTACGTCTTCTCTCTCTCTCTCTCTCTCTCTCTCTCTCTCTCTCTCTCTCTCTCTCTCTCTCTCTCTCTCTCTCTCTCTCTCTCTCTCTTCACATCGAATAGATAGATAGATAGATACATAGATAGATAGATAGATGGGTAGATAGAGCTAAACAAATAGAGATAAAGAGTACTAAAACCAACAACACTCTACATCTAAAGTGTTGAATCCAAGTTATATAATTGACATGAGGTCAAATAGAGAGGTACTAAATGTACTAAAAATGAACAAGGACACAAACAATATAAAACTGTCAAATAAAAATGTCAAATACCTTTAAAAGTCTAGCTTTGGTGTTAGTTTGCAATTGGCGATTGTATTAACTTTAGTGAAAATACTGTAAGGGGCTTTAATTTCGCGGGGCTAAAATCTTTAAGCATTTCGCCATGGTGAAGATTTCGCGGATAGTAAATATTCCAAGCTAGAATTGTATATCCAAATACAGTTAATTTTCGTGAGAGTTGATATCATCGCGAATATAATAAACACGAAATAAACCCCACACGACTATTTCCCCCTTTAGAGTAGAACCATCGCAAAGTGCTGTTCATTCGGGTATACATGTATAATTCTAACACAGTATATTTACTATCTGCGAAATTTAACCCATCGTGAAATATTCAATCATAACAATCGTGAAATTTTAGTCACATGAAATTAAAAACATTTACAGTAATTGATTAACTGCAATAGATAAAAAAATATTTAAAGTTGAAAAATACACCTATTTAAAAGTAAACAACAATTTGTCTCTTGATTAGAAGACAGAGGACAAAAATTAGCACATGTATACAGTAGCATAGGGAAAGGTTAATTTATTTATTGTTTAACGTCCCACTCAAGAGTAGTTCACTCATATGGAGACGTCACCATTATCGGTGAAGGGCTTCAAAATTTCGGCCTATGCTCGGCGCCAAAGACCTTTAAGCAGGAAGGGATCTATATCGTGTCACACTTGCTCTGACACGGGACCTAATTTTTTTCCTGTCTCGTCCGAAAGACCGCCCCATCCCACTCTTAAGACTCGCAAGCGGATGTTGTGGACTTATTCTAACCCGGGTCACCATTATATAGTTCTGGGTAAAGGATGATTTAATCTAGAATATTACGAAGGAATTTGTCACTAGTAATTATTTCACATCAGAAATCCAATACACAATTAAATAAACCTAAAATGTTATCAAGCAACGTACCACTAGAAACAGGGAATCCTTGTCTTCCATTTTCTCCTTCAGCCCGGGTGTCCTGGTCGTCCATTATTTCCCGGGTCTCCTTTAAGCCCTTGTTTTCCCTGGTCGTCCATATTTCCCGGGTCTCCTTTTTCAGCCCTTGTTTTCCTGGTTGTCCATTATTTCCCGGGTCTCCTTTTCAGCCTTGTGTTTTCCTGGTACGTCCATTATGTCCCGGGTCTCCTTTCAGCCCTTGTTTTCCTGGTCTTCCATTTACTCCTGGCCGGCCATTTTTCCTGGTGGCCCACGTTCTCCACTTGACCCTTTTTGACCAGGCTGTCCGGGTTCCCCAGGTGGCCCCTGTGTTCCCCCGGCCTTTACTGTCTCCATGAGCTCTTGATAATAACAAGTTCAAATATGTTCATATTTCGTAAATGTTGCGGCTTTATGTTTTGTACAAATTGTTAGATCGTTTCTACACCCTCATTCTACATGTAGCTATGGATGAATCACAGCGGGTGTGATTTGTCGAAAGGGAATGTTTACTCCTCCAAGTTATCTGACCTCACCTCTGATTAATTCAGGTGTCTGTGTTTGCACAACTCTTAATTTGTATTTCTTATTTAGGATTTATGCGTTTAATCCCTGTTCGTCATCATCTCCTTTTCATACACCAGCAAATATTTGTTCTGACATCTATACAATTATTCCTTGCAGTTTCGAATGCGTTTTGAGATATTTTTATATGTTCTCCAAAGACTGATGTAGACAAAAAAGCTATAGTTACTCAAATATGAAACAATGTATTGAATAGGGACTCACCATTAACACGTTTACGTAGGTCTTCAATCTGATGCAATTCCTTTTGAGCAGTGGCAAGTTGATGCTGACACGCAGACACATCTTTCTCATTGTTGATGTCCCAAGCTATATACTGACTGTACACGTGTTTCACAAGTAAAACAAAACCACACCCTACAATCAGCGAAATTCTCATTTTTCTGAAACCTGAAATTAACAGCAGTGTTTGTATTTACATATACTACTTGGAATAATGAAATGAGTGTAAGCAAGTAATCCTCTTTATACAGTACTTCCTTATTCGCAGGATGCAATGAAAAGTTTATACATATAAATTTGAAATGGATTGATAATATAAAAAGTATAGTCTTCCTTAGTC
This sequence comes from Ostrea lurida, assembly GCA_903981925.1. Taxonomy (NCBI): domain Eukaryota; kingdom Metazoa; phylum Mollusca; class Bivalvia; order Ostreida; family Ostreidae; genus Ostrea; species Ostrea lurida. Next base: position 14,609 of record CAJDSM010017861.1, read on the forward strand.
AAGTGATAAATGTCAAAATAATCATGTGCAATTCCTCATTTCTTGTTATTTAGATTTCTGGACTGATCTTTCAATGTTTCACTTCTTTCTTTAATGCTTCGCTTGTTTTTCGTCTTTTTGACTTCATGCTTTTTTCACAATACTTTAAAAAAGGAATCTTAACGGGGAGAGAGTTAAATCCGAACCAACCAACGTTATCAGAGTAAGATGCAGGAGGGTTTAGACACTGCGCACAATCAGGAACTCCGCCTATCCTTCTTAAAAGTCTACCTTTTAATAAGGGTCATCTAACTTCCTGCTAGCTTTACCCCAATTTCTTCAGGAATTACTCGCTTGTCTTAGTTTCATATTTGTACCAATCTATAATATCTAACTTAATTATTAAACTGACTAGGGGGTGGAGTGGGTGAACTGGATGCACATGCACCAGCATTTTAAAATGCAAACGCAAAACCGTTGAGCTTCCGGTGATATCGGTCCTTTACCCCCTTCCAAGGCACATCCTGAACCCAATAGGGGCCTAAAATGGTACCGACCCATTGAAAGTGCTAAAACCTATCCGTCTCTTGGCGTGTCGCCCCCTAGACCTACCGAGGTCTGACTTTGACCAGTTGTGGGCTTAAAAGCAGTCCACATACCCTAGTCATGTGCACCTCCAACGGAAATTCCTGGTTACGACCCTGATTTACTAATATATGTGTTAACTTATGAAAAGGTTTAGGGGCACCCTAAGTTCAACTTTAGACAGGTCTTAGGATGTTTCTCGACGATATGTTAGGTACATTCTTATCTCATCACATTTATACATGCACATGACATTCAGGACATTAAGAGATACTATAAAATCTAGATACTTGCAGCTGGAGAACAGGTATACATTATCTATTTATACAGATGTATTTAACATGGATACAGTATGTTCAAAATAATCATATATCATTGAAACTAAGAAAAAATAATGATTATTACTACTCTGAAAATTAAATAAAAAGCAAAACAGACTTTGCGGCACTCGAAACCATGCATATATTAGTTCCCTTTCTTTGTTAGTGATGAAGGAAACTAATATTGCAGAAAAAATGCATAATCTGCGTTAGATTAAACTTAGGTAATAAATATCATGTTGATCACTCTGTTACTTTAAACGGAATAGACAATTCAACCTCTGACCTTGGAATCACTCCATATTTGGAAATGACCATGCGGACAAGTAATACTACAAATCGGCATCAAACGTGCATTTATTGGATGATGAAGATAATGTCAATCTCAAAGGAAGTATAAGAGAAGAGATTCCGTGAATGCAAATGTAATGAATACAATTTATTACTGAACATGCAATATCTTAAGACATACTTAGGACACGCATTAGTCCTAACATAGCTTCATGAACATGCCTGTCGGTGACGCTAAATATGTTGCATATCAATCTTTATCACAGTGGAAATTATGTCTGTATAACTGATCAATTATCTTTGCTTACTTCTACGTATGTTGGTAAACAAATAATAACTAAGGCATTATGTGAAAGGTTAATATTAGGTCAAGCTGCAATGATTAATGTCCGGATTTACGTTCTGCGCTAGCGTACAATGGAGAATAGCCAACCAATGTCACATGTGGAAATGACCAAGGGTCAAGTGTTTGAAGGATCAGTTTCTTGAGTGGGAGTGATCACGGTTCAAGTGTTTCGGAAAATTAGCAAGTAAATAAAAGTACTTTCAATATGCAAAATCTTCAAATAATTATTAAATAGGAATGTTGGTGTATATATGTTTAATGAAAAGATTGTGTTAGGTTTCTGGAATGTCAGATAAAAACAATTAGGCGTCGGTGTGGCCTAATGTTAGGACCTCGGACTTTCGATTCGAGAGGTTGTGAGTTCGAACCCTGGCCCGTGGCAGGGCCGACGTTGTGTCCTTGGAAAGGTACTTTACACGAATTTCCTCACTCCACCCAAGTTGTAAAAGGTACCTGGCTATAGACAGTGGAAAGATATTGTCAGAATGTTAGTGTTCTAGCGCTGTTAAACGACAGCTTGCACTGAGAAGGTTCTGGATTGTTATGGTCTGCTGGGGTAATAATGCATTGTAAAGCGCTTTGAGTACCTACACGTAGGTAAGATAAAGCGCTATAATAAAAAATCCAATTATTATTATCATTATTATTATTAATGCATATTTTTCTAATGTATCAATTATTAAAGTAAAGCATAAATGAAGGAATCAAACAACTGCTTTAAAGTAGCAGCAAAGACGTTCTTTAATTCATCCGTTTCGGGTAAAATATTTCTGGAATCAGAAATTAATTTTCATATAGCTCATTTTATATTTGCTGTAATATTTAATAATGATAATGTTTATTGCTGTATTATCCATTTTTTGTTGTAACCGATGATAATAAATAATAATGGAATGGTTAATAAATAACAGTTGCAAAAAGTTCGTTTGATACATACAGTTCGGGATGTGCAGGGTGAGAGTTTCAGATGTCCAGGCTGAACGTAACAAGCTTAAGGCTACTCCGTTCAACCTGTAGGTCGCCAGGGCGAAAATTAGTCATGTCAGAAGGTCCAATGTCACATTAACAAAAAGTATGCGTACCTGCTCATTTTACCTTATAACGAGCCGATGTCACACTTCTCCGAAAAATGTGAAGTTCGGTATAGGTAAATAAATCGGCTAGATAGTTTCGTAGGAATCTCGGCATATAAAACATGAAATCCGACTACGGGCTCACAGCGGATGTGACCAATCAGCAAAGTATGCTTACTCCTCCATGGTACCTGATCCTGTCTTCGCTTTTGTCGGAGGTCCATATTGCCCTACACTCGATTTTGTATATACGTTTTTTTTTACTATGATAACGTTTAACACATTGTTTAATTCACCAATTTGTACGTAAAACAAACATACTAATTAATACAGTACCAGGTATTTCAAGTGATGGATCTTGGTCTAACAGGATTCAATGATAAGAAATGATAAAATGTCTCTTTATTGGATATTTGCTGTCAAAAAGTTTGGATTAATTTACCGATTTCAGGTCAGAACTATGAACAGTCTCCTTTTTCTCCTTTGACACTGGGAGACCAGACGGACCATGGATACCGGACTTCACTTTCTGTCCTGTTAACCCAACCAATCCTGGCGGTCCTTGTGGACCAGTTGGTCCCTCCGGTCCTCTATGTCCTCGTTCACCAGGAAGTCCAGGATCTCCCTTTTGACCTTGAGGTCCAGGGATTCCATCAAGCCCAGGAGTTCCATCAGGCGCAGGAAGTCCAGGATCTCAGCGACATTAAGACCTCCTCCTCCTCCTCCTCCCTCTCCTCTCCTCCTGCATGACCTCCTGCGCGCTCGCGCGAGCTCCCTCCTCCTCCTTGCCTACCATTCCTTGCTGCCTCACCCTTCATCCCTCCTCCTCTTCATCTACTCCTCCTCTCTCCTGACTGGTCCCTCCCTCATCCACTCTCCTCCTCACTCCTCCTCCTCCTCCTCCTCCCTCCTCATTTCCCTCCTCCTCTCTCTCCTCCTCCTTCCTCCTGCCTCCTCCTCCTCCTCCCTCCCCCCCTCTCTCCTCCTCCTCCTCCGTCCCTCCTCCTCTCTCCTCCTCACTTCCTCACCTCATTTCCCTCCTAACTCTCCTCCTCCTCCTCCTCCTACCTCCTGCCTCGCTCCCTCCTCCCTCCATCCTCACCTCCTCCTCCTCCTCCTTCCCCTCCTCCTGCGCTCCTCCTCCTCCTCCTCCTCCTCCCCTCCTCCTCCTCCTTCCTCCTCCTCCTCATTTCCTTCCTCTCTCCTCATTTTCCCCCCTCTGGCCCTTCCTCCTCCTCCTCCTCAATCCTCCTCCTCACTCAAACTACCACTCCTCGCCTCCTCCTCCTCAACTCCTCATAATTCCCTCCTCCTCTCCAACAACTCCCCTCCACTCCTCCTCCTCTCCTGGGCTCTCCTCCTCCTCCTCACTCTCCTCCTCCTCCTCCTTCCCTCACTGCTCTTCCTCCTCCTCCTCCTCCCTCCTCCTCATTTCCCTCCTCCTCCCTCCTCCCATCCCTCCTCAATTCCCTCCGCTCCTCCTTCTTCGCTCTATTTCCCTCCTCCCTTATTTCCTCCTCCTCTCCGCTCAATTTTCCCTCCTCCTCCCTCTCTCCTCCTCCTCCTCTCTCTCGCTCTCATAAACACGTCCTCCTTCCTCCCCGTCCTCCTCCTCTCCTCCATCCTACCTCCCTCCTAACTCTTCCTCCTCTCCTCATTTGTCCCCTTCCTCCTCGAAGTAATATCCCTCCTCCTCCTCCTCCTCCTCCCCTCCTCCTTCCTCCTCCTCCTCCTCTCTCCTCCTCCTCATTCCCTCTCCTCCCTCCTCCCTCTCTCCTCCTCCTCCTCCTCCTCCTCTCCTCCTCCTCCTCCCATTTCCTCCTCCTCCTCATTTCCCTCCTCCTCAACAACACTAGTATTACTGTACACTTTATTTAAGAAGAACATGAATTTAGAATCTAAAGTCCCCACGGTTGAGAATATGGAAAAGACCACTTCAGAGCCCAGCCAATTGGAAAGGACCTGCCACCCTATCGTTACTGGATTGTAGCTCAGAAGGGAAAAAGTGAGAATTTGAGTCTAAGATAGAACTGTGAGACCCATTGCCACAGAATTAAAACGGGCCGAATCGGATGTAAGCGAATGAAAAAGGAGGGTCAGCCTATGTCCCATTAACCCATTCTCGTTTATATGAAACCCCAGCGCATGTCCAAAACAAAACAATCGGGAAAGAGACGCATAAATTCCAATAAAAATCCGTGGGAAAGACAAAATTAGGAGTATTGCAAAACAAAAGAATTAAAAAAGAATTTATTGCGATGTAGCAGGATATACGGGTTCTGCTTAAACAATTCAATTTCTTACGACAAAAATATGGTTATACAACTTTTCAGCTTTAAAGCTAAGTGTAGTATCAATAGCTTTTAAGATTAGTAACATGTTGAGGTGTTACGTAAGATTTCAGATGGAAACTAATGTAGGTGTTAAACATATGCCTTAAGGCTACGTGTAAAACTGGGTATATAAGAGAGTTGCCAAAAAATAAAGAAATTAATAAAGACGAAGGACTCTCAGATGGTAAGTTTCCACGATCGCTTGAATATTATATACCAAATTACTGAAATTACAATGGTGTTATACAAATGTATGTAATTCCAGTAAAACAGCAAAGTGGTGTTTAACAGCGCAATATGTATTCTCCAAGTGACATTTATATCATAGACCGGACAGTACTCACATCCAGGAAACGAACCATTCACTACAAATAACTCTGCTCATCAAACTAAATAAGGAAACAAACTCTGATTTTATTTGCTTCGGTGCATTGTAAAACCAAAATGATTTTAAAGTTTCAATGTTTCCATCTTTAACCCCCCTATCTATGTAGCAGCATGATGTTTCTTCATATATCCTTACGAATTATAGAAAGAACATCACAGAATCTGACATATCTGCTTCATATTTGGATATTTTACTTAATATTGACCCTAATGGCAGACTCACAACTACCTTATATGATAAGCGTGATAACTTTAACTTTGCAATCGTCAACTTTCCCTTTCTATGTAGTAATATACCACTATCACCTGCATATGGTGTGTATATCTTCCAGTTGATTCGATACGCAAGACCATGCTATGAGTATGACGGAGCACAGTTAAGGTTGCAGTAAGGGGACGTGTCCTAAGGGGACGTGTCCTAACGTGTCCTAATATTTACACAGAATTGTGTTTCATGACATAACAAAAAACTAACAAAATATCGGAACTCTTGCAATACCCTGTGATATAATAATTAATGTTCTAAAATACCCGGAAGTATAATACTACACATTATCTTACAGTATACCGCTTTCTTGGTCGTGAGTGTAATCTTATGCCCTCATATATCAGCGAAGCATTGATCGCGATGTATTTGATATCATGACGTCATCTTAATCTAGTGTGACGCATTTGATGATCTAAAGGTGGCGGATCAACTGTTTTTATCAGCAAAAAAAAAAATATCTAGGAATAAATGCATTAAAAGACCATCAATTTGAGCACAATGTCCAATTCATGAATTCACTAAAATATTTTCTATTCAGCTCGTAGGGAAGCATTAATGCCTTATTTATTGATAAGGAGGTTTATGGGTGGGTCATGCATAGCAATTTATTGCATGGGCATACCCTTAATGCATCACAATGTAAAGGCAAAGATAACGAACAGTGATAAATCTCGTAGGTCCTAAATAGAATACAAAAACAAGAGTTGGGCAAACACGGACCCCTGAACACAACAGAGGTAGGATCAGGTGCCTAGGAAATATGTGGTTTTAACGTGAACCAATAAATATTAATCAATTTGAAAAGTGTTGCACTCCTAATGAAATTTTAGAAATAAATTGTTCAATGTAAAATAAAATGCAGTTGACGGTTAGAAATTCAACATACGAGGCAATATATCATTTTTTAACAATTATAAGTTAAAATATGTAAGGGAATGCACTATGATGAGGTGTTTAAGAACACTCATGAATCGAACTTAGGATTTCAACCTCCTTACATCCTTGCAATACTGAAAGTTATTGATAACCTCATTACCAGTCGTCAATTGGCAAAAGCCACGTGATGCCGAATCACGTGATCAATCTAAATATGAAATATAATCGTCATGAATATGTATTTTCAGTCCATCATAATTTTGTCAATTATTAGTTAAGTTCAAAACAATTTATCCATTTTAATAAATGGATTGTATCGCATATTTTCAGCGAAATTTCCATTGGTCACCTTAACTATGCGACAGAGGACTGTTTCAGACAAGACCAACTACTAACAAAAAGTTGATGTTGCAGGGTGATAACCCTGTCGTTTAAAGTAATCATTTCGCAAATTCTACGATCGCTATAATGACCTTGTTTGCGATTACAAATTATCACTAAGTCATATGTTGACTGATTTGTTTCATACCCTTTGTTAAACTGTCATTTTCCTACTAGATTTTTTCGCAATCTTTGCCTTTACATTCGACGATGGGTAATCCCGTTTACTTTATTTCGCCTAAGGGCTCACGGCGCGTGTGGCCGGTCAGCAGAGGATGCTTACTACTCCATGGCACCTGATCCTGCTTTCGCTATTGTTGGACGTCCGTCTTGCTCTACACTCGATTTTGTATACAGTAATCCCTTTGTACCTCGGTGAATTTGGCATTATAACAGGGGTGGCGTTATATCGAGAGAGGGGATGTGCAGAGTAAATGTACAGCTGTCAATACATATTTATTCTTTAATTTACCGGGCGAGTTCTGATCAAGCGAATAGCTTCACTGAGTAACTAACAATTAGGTCCGCAAATATTTAAGGCAAAGATAACGAAGAGTGACCAATCTCGTAAGTCCTACATAGAATACAAAAACAAGAGTTGGGCAATCACGGACCCCTGGACACACCAGAGGTGGGACCAGGTGCCCAGGAGGAGCAAGCATCCCCCGCCGACCGGCCACATCCGCCGCGAGCCCACAGTCCCGATCAGGCAAACGGAACAGCCCTCAGTCAAATCTGTGTGAAATATTTGTCAAAACTATTCACCAAACAGCGTAATGCATGTAGTTTACGGTAATATGATTTTAGCTTGTTCGCTACACTCGGATTGCACCTAGATTTGAACTCAACTAATTATAAATTACGTAACCTATCAGCTACACCAAACTTTACCTGCAGCGCAAACAACGGGCAATTTCCTAAACCTGTTCACCGAGAGAGTCTCACAGTTGATATAGGGTAATTGGCGATAATTATCGGAGGTGATTGTGACGGTATTTGACCAATTTGTACCTGCAAATACGTTGGCTGATGGCGGGATGCGGGGAATCGGGTTATAACCGGGTTTTATATATTAAGGAAAACGGGACTTTGAAATCATTTAGCGATATGTGGGGATGACATTATACCGGGGGTGGATGTGGGGGGTGGGGGCAATATAGCGGGGGAGCACTGTACAGTTTTTGGATTATGATTACGTTTAACACCATGTTAACTTCGCCTATGTATATCCTTATAACGCTCTGGTTTGTTACATGTAAATGTGGCAGATTGAATTTGAATAAATAAAATAATTATAACACTGTTTTTAAATTGTTATACATGTAATTATCATGTATCATTTTCATCATTACACTTTTACCCATTCCCTTGTATGCTCTTCCTGACTGGTATATTGACCTTTGACATTCATTCTAAGGTATTTTATTGGTTTAGTATTTGGCGGGAATTATGTTATTGTTTGGGTAGTTGCGCGAGTAGATATAGTCACTTCAAGCACGGACTTCCAAGCCTAAGGTGGAAGTTGTTCTATCGCTTTGACATTCTCAGAGAATTTACAGATCATAGAAAAGTATTTACTTACTTATATTACATATATACGCACCACACAGTGAGCAGTAAGTTCAATCTATTATTTTATTCTGATCCTTCTCTTTCTAATAATATAATTTCTGATGTGTTTCTTAACCATTGTTAGGCCGTTATTGACACTCTGATTTGACTACGGATTGTTCCGTTTACCTGATCAAGAGTATGGGCTCACGTAGGGTGTGACTAGTCAACAGGGGATGCTTACTCCTCCTAGGCACCTGATCCCACCTCTGGTTTGTCCAGGGATCCGTGATTCCCCATCTCTTGTTTTTGTATTCTATTTAGGACTTACGAGATTGATCACTGTTCGTTATCTTTGCCTTTACAAAGTTGAGCGTAGGTGAACACGGAACTCCAACAAAAGTTACATTTGGAGGCAGGACCAGGTACCATGGAGGAGCAAGCATCCTCTGCCGACCGGCCACACCCGCCATGAGTTCTTATTCGAAACAAAGTAAACAGGATTACCCGTGATCAAATCTAGTACGAAAATGAAGATTAGAAATAATAAAAAAGGATATGAATACAAAAAGGCGAAGTTAACATTGTGTCAAACGTAATCATAATCCAAAAAACATATACAAAATCGAGTGTAGGGCAACACGGACCTCCGACAAAAGCGAAGGTAGGATCAGGTGCCATGGAGGAGTAAGCATCCTCTGCTGACCGGTCACACCCGCCTTGAGCCCTTAGTCGAAATAAAGTAAACGGGATTACCTGTAATCAAATCTAGTAGGAAAATGACAGTCTAACAAAGGGTATGAAACAAATCAGTCAACATATGACTTAGTGATAATTTGTAATCGCAAACAAGGTCATTATAGCGACCGTAGAATTTGCGAAATGATAACTTTAAACGAGATTCGTTATAACCCTGCAGCATCAACTTTTTTGTTAGTAGTTGGCCTCGCTTTAAAAAGTCCGCATACGCATAGCATGCTCTTGCGTATTGAATCAACTGGGAGATATACACACCATAAGCAGGTGATAGTGGTATATTACTACATAGAAAAGGAAAGTTGACGATTGCAAAGTCAAAGTCATCACGCTTATCATATAATGTAGTTGTCTGCAATCCTTGAAACTCAAAATATGATAATCATATTTCATTCCCATATCATAATGATAGTGCTTCAACATTAGCTTTTTTATTGCAATATTGTATAAAATATGGATGGATGTATGAATTCAAAGTGCCACCTTTTTTCGCCAGTTACGATCAGCAAATTTTTCTAAGGACCTTTTCTAATTCGGGTCCTCATGGGACTATTTCATTGTAGATAGAGATTGAAAAAAATTATATATTTCTGTATCTTTCTTTGGAAAGTTTAGAGACCGATTTGTTTCTTTACATCAACATTATCTTGTATACATCACGTTGGATTGTTTTGAAGTCAGCACAAAGGGAGATAAGCAGCAATCATAGAAGATCATTCCATTTTATCAGCTGTATTGGTGTTATTTTGCAATAGAAAAACATTCTTGTTGAAGAAACCTTGATAAATAAACCCCAATGCATCACTCATTTTCTTCAGAAAAGTGTTTCACACACGTATGTCCTTTTTACCTCTGTTGAAAAACATAATCTTGAAGCTTTAACATGTAAGTATAAATTTATTTAAAATTTTATGCACAAAAAAAATCTCTTCATTCTCAAATATGTATTTTTTTTGCTTTGCTCGTTTTTCATTCTATTCAATAGATAGCAATCACAATAAACGTAAAACATAAATTCTTTAGATTTATTTACAGAAAGTTAGCTTTTAGATACAAAATTTCCAAATTTTGTAGAATGAATAAAATAGCATCAAAAAACTGAAACAGTAAACTTGCGGTATGGTTTTATATTGATTTTTTTTTATTTAATTACAAACAATAGTTTTTAAAGTGATTGGGGATTAAGGGTTATCTGTGCCTGTGAAACGTACAGAAACTCTACATTCTTAAAAATAACTTTATAATTTGTTTTAAAAGTAGAGAAATCCCACTTCCCCAAAGGGACACACATGTACATGATTAAGAATAATACAATTTCTCATGCAGTATCTTAATTTCATCGTAGACGATGGTATTTGTATCTCCTTTTTCTAATGTAAAAACGTTACCATCGAAACCTATGACTTATTATTTTTATGCAATATTTTCATTTTTGCCCCCCCCCCCGTTATATTTCTCGTCGTTTAATTTGGAGAATGGTTTAAGTTCTAGTCTTTTCTGTAATTGGTCAAACTACACCTTATTCTCAAACAAATCGTTGAAATATCAATGATATTTGCTGTTAGACTATTGGAGTTTGGTTTTATCCTATCAGTTATGGAACATATTGTTAAAGAATTAACGTTTGGTTTATCCTATTGGTATCAAGTCAGTAGCATGAACAGTCACCCCTATCTCCTTTGACACAAGATGATCATGGTAGGCCATTCCGACCTGGTAAGCCTAGTTTCCCGGACACCTCTTACTTCCCAGGAAACCCATTCATTCCTGGAGGTCCTTGTGGGCCAGGTGGTCCCTGCGATCCTTTCTGTCCTCGTTGACCAGGATTCCCAGGATGTCCATCACGCCCAGGTGTCCCAGGATGTCCATCTCGTCCACGTGGCCCCTGAACTGTTATCGTCTTCTTCGAACCTTAATATCGAGATATTCAAATTAGATTTATACACAAATCTACATAAACATCTATATTCTTTTCTTTCCTTTCTTTCTTTCTTTCTTTCCTTTTTTACTATTTCTCTCTTTCTATCGATGGATGGAAAGATGGATCAATCGATTGATAGAGAGAGGGAAAAACACATAAAACCCACAATAATCTAAATTAAACAGTGTTCAATCTAAGATATTTAAGAGGCAGGAATCAAATAGAGAAGGAAGCAAAAACCAGTAAAATGAACAACAACACAGACAATATCAAAATAGCCAAGTGACACTAAATGTCTTACTTTGGTGTAAGTTTGCAATATTACTTGACTTTCAGTTCTAAAAGTAATCAATAGATTAACCACAATTGATGAATAAAAAACAAGTTTGAATTTGAAAAAACATGAATATACAGTGATTATTATGCTAAAAGTAAAACACAATATCTCTCTCTCTCTCTCTCTCTCTCTCTCTCTCTCTCTCTCTCTCTCTCTCTCTCTCTCTCTCTCTCTCTCTCGATTAGAAGCCATTGAGTCAATAATAACTATAGTGTATTATAGATAAACAATGAAACGTAATATGATATACTTTCTAGATAACGGATAATTTATTATATCTAGAATATTACGAAAATATTTGCCACTAGCAATTATCTTGCATCAGAAATTTAATAAAAATAGGACAATTTGATAAACCTAAAATATCACAAAGCAATTTATTACTAGAAACAGGGTTTCCTGGACGTCCATTTTCTCCTCGTTCTCCCTTTAGTCCTTCTTTTCCTGGTCGTCCATTTTCTCCCGGGAGTCCATTTATTCCTGGGTCTCCTTTCAGCCCTTGTTTTCCTGGTTGCCCATTCTCTCCTGCTAGCCCACGTTCGCCATTCGACCCTTTCTGTCCGGGTTTCCCAGGTTGCCCGGGTTCCCCAGGTGGCCCCCGTGTTCCTCCAGCTCTTATCGTCTCCACCAGATCTTGGTAGTAATGATTTTAAGTAAGTTCACATTTCGTATATTTTATGGTTTTATGCTGTTTAACTTCTTTTGTACAAATTGTTTGGTAGTTCATTACACCCTGATTTTAACTATTTGTTTACCTTATCAAGTTTGATCGTTCATCAGGGGATGCTTACTCCTCCTGGCAAATTGATCCCACATCTGGTTGTGTCCAATGGTCCGTGTTTGCCCAACTCGTGTTTTTGTATATTATTAGGATTTTACGAGATTGATCAACTGTTCTTACTTGCCTTTAACAATGAAGGGCTCACAACAAGCGCTATCTATTCTACAGGGGAAGCTTACTACTCCTGGGTATCTTGATCCTATCCTCTGGTGTGTCTAGGTTTCCCGTGTTCGTTCAAATCTTATTTCGTGTAAATTTATGAGATTGACCACTGTTGGTTATCTTTACCTTTTCATACATGTCCTGAATGTATACTTATTTCCTTATGTTCGAATGCATTCTGAGATATTTTTGTATTTTTTGTCAGAGACTTTTCGTTATTGTAGACATAGATCTGAAGATATTGAATATAGGACAAATACCTAAATAGAGAACTCACCATTTAAGACGTTCAAATTTTCTTCTCCACGCGATGTAAATTCCTTTTGAAGCTGTGGCAAGTTGATACGGACACGCATATAAAATCGTTCTCATGTCGATGTTCCATGCTATATACTGACCTGTAACACGTTCTCACAAGCAAAACAAAACTACAGACTTTAATCCCTCGACATTCTCATTTTTTCTGATTTTGAAATAAGATTTTTTCTTGTAATGACAGGTAATATTGGTAAGAATGAGCGGAGTGTTAATAAGCATTCGTTCTAAAAAAAACAGTTCTTCCTTATGCACAGGATGCATTAGACACGTATATTATTTATATTAAAATTGGGTCTTTCCTAATATGATTTTTCAAAAAATAATCAAAAATTTATCATGTCTTGTTATGGAGAATTTCTTTACTTCCGTCTTCTTCACTTCGTGTTTTTTTTTCATTGCTTTAAAACAAATCTTGTCTAGTATTAATTTAGTGCTAGGTAAGCAATGGTTTTTTTAAAAAAAATATGAACATGATTGGTTAAGGAAGCAGGGGACTGTTTTGCTCTGAAACATGTTGGTGTGGTTACGGTGTACCTCAAAATCAGATTATGACAAACTAATAAAAAATCACAGTTTTGTTTATATCAATGTTTGTATTTCATATTTGTGTACCTAAACAATTGTGTGTCTAATGTGTTCGCAAGGTGTTTTGTGTGCTTGTCACCCAACCGCTTTCAGCTTTCGCAGCTGGCTAGCAGTAATGTGAAACGGTTACTAGAGAGAGAAAGTTTATCCTTGCCACTGTATAGTCTCTTCAACAGCAATCCTTAGGTGGTGCCTCCTCGTAGCGACACATGAACATTGAGCACCTATTAACCGCAGACTAAACCAACCGGGGACTCGGCGGTGGTCTGTCCCCGGAGGTGCGGCATGCAGACTCACCGGCGTGGGGACATATCCTGATGTCCACCAACAGACTCGTAGTTAAATGACGTAATAATAATTATATCCTTTATTTAGCCAGGATAGCACAATTAGTTCAAGAACTAGTTTACATTGTGGTCCTGAGAACATATATACAGACAGTAATATAATACAGAAAAATAAAATAAAATAAAAACGTTACATCAGTGTGGTTGAGAGTGGGATCCTGTCGCATGGGCAATACAGGATCTCCTTACAACTGCACAGGTATTGCGCCATGGGGAGGTACTTCACCTTTGTGATAAATCATAAAAGGCACAACAAAGGTGACAACAGTTGCGGGTTATAAGTCCATTCTAGATGGGCGCCGTCGGTAGAAGGAGACTTCGTGTCCTACTAATCAACTACTGCCCGCTTTAAGCTGGGAACCCCCCCCCAGCCCAGCCAGTACGGTGTTGACATGCCACAGACTGCTTGCCTTTAGGGTGCAAGGAGCGTAGAGTGTTTATGCTAGACAGGAAGATGAATGCAGGGTACCCAGCAACATTTTTACAGTTTTACAACCAACTATATTCACTCATAGGAGAGTTACCATAAACAGAATATATTTACCTACTTGGATACTTCAAAGTGAGGGTCGGTGCTGCACTTTGGAGTAGGAAACATGAACGACAATA
>CAJDSM010017862.1:0-14272 GCA_903981925.1 Ostrea lurida
TTTTTTTTGCGATGCAAGTTAAAATATCTCTAGCAGAATGATAACCATTCATAACCACAACTCATTGCTACAATGACTGCATAACCAAAACATCAATTGTGCAGCAATAGATGCAATATGTGTGGTTGGAATTTTAATGGGGGGGCTTACACCTCCACCTGTAAATTCATAACACATGCTTGTCTACAATTGCCTTGACATTCATGGTTGTTATTAGGTGGGGAGAAGGTTTGATACCCCCAGATAGAAGCTTTACCACACAAAACTCCGAAACATCCCCCATTCCCCCAATAGAAAGCGTACCAAAACAAACAACTCCAAACATTCCCCCACAGTCCCCAGAATAGAAAGACGATCCACCACAAAGTCCCGAACATCTCGCCCACAGTCCCCACAGATAGAGCAGCGTACCACCACAAACTTCCGTAACATCCCCCATTTCCCCAGATAGAAAGCGTACTACAAAACTCCGAAACATCCCCCAGTCCCTTAGATAGAAAGGTGTACACCACCTCCCGACATCCCCCCAGAGTAGAAAGCCTCTCCCCGCAGTCCCTTGGTATTCCGCACTGTACATACAAATTACATTATTTATATGTTAACCACAATGGAGAATGATTTAAGTTTGAGTCTATCTCCAGTCAGATCTGCGTATCCTGTCCATCAACTTAGTTAGTAATCAAATTTAGTCAGTATCAATATGGATGAGGTATGTGTGGGGCTGACACGTCGCTTACCCAGGACTTTCAGGAAGACCTGCGTGATTTCTGACCGCTGCTCGAGTTGTGAGTCTGGCAGATTCAAACTGGCGTCGTGTATGCACTCACAACACCGTGGCCAGGTAAGTTGGCTGCTAGATCGTCAGGAAATATGATACAAAGCTATCCTAAAATTGGACTTTCTGTGTAGACGTGATAGCAAAAATCATGGAAGAGGTATAGAGTTATAGGTAATCTGAGTGCTTGACGGGCGTCCCTTAACCGGGAACATGCATGTATTAAAATGTACCTTGTACTGAACAGTTTACCACAACTAAACATGGGTTAATGCATCTATTAAAGGAGCTTTAAGTTATTGCGGTTTTAAATCTTTCACAATTTTTCTCTGGCCGAGTATTTAACCGACAGTTTAAATTTCACGGCAGTATTACAAATACAATGTCTTATCATTTCCAATCAAGGTCCCAGCTGGGGCATTAACAAAAGTTACAACGAATAATGTGATATCGCTTGTAAACACATGACTAAGACAAAATTATAAAATGGCGTAGTTTGGAAATCTAGATAAAGAGACTGAATTTAGAATCATACCTTCAAAAATACTGGTTGAACAACACCTTTGCGATTATGCGTTTTATTTTTCCGAGGATCGTCAATATGATCTCAGAGTAGGCTGAAAATAAAAATCCATGCTAATATTTCCCCCGATCACAGTTGTTATTATGCATTTTGAGCGCCTCCTACACATAGACAGAGCTAAGCAATCAGCAGTGTAGCTCCATTCAGTGTGAAAAAATCTTTAAACACCTTTACGGTGTCGTTTAATGCGATATTTGGAATAGGGCTTTTTTTCTCTTTCACTTCTACACTCTTATTGAATACTCGCTGAGACATTGATAACTTTAAAGATTTACAAATATAAATCCATGAAGCGGTATACCAGGTTGTATCAGAAACCTAGTGGACCTACAGCTAGCGTTTGCTGTCATGCTTGGCTAAGGCGTCCCGTCGGAGTGAGGTTTATCCATACAATAAAATTCAATCATAGCCAGATCATGCATAAGACACTTCAACCACTTATGGCTTCCACTCACTCTGTTAAACACAAATCAAATTCAAGGCATCTCTCCCAAGTGTGTCAATGGACATATTGATAGCAAGAATCAATTTTTATCTAAATTCAGCAGCCTATAGCAGTGAGGACTAGCAAGAACATGGGGGGGGGGGGAGGGGGGACGTGGTTAGTGGCTAGCGCTTCTGGGGCAGGGTACAAGGTCCGTTAGATTGTGTATGTTGTGTAGTTTGCTAGCCCTGTGGGAGTGGGTCAGAGGGTACATGGGGTGGTAGTGGCTTTAGTGAGCCTTCTCGAGGGTCAAGGGAGTAATCAGGGGGGTAGATTGGGTTGTGTGGTAGTGCTTAGCCTTTCTGGGAAGGGTCAGAGGGTCGACGGGCGGGTATAGTAAGCAGGTTTGTGATGTAAGTGCCTAGGCCTTATAGGAAGGTAGAAATATGGGGGTTAGTGTGCTTGGTGTTAAGTGCTAGGCCTTCTGGCGAAACTACGGTAATCGAGAGGGTACTGAGCGCGTCGTGGCTAGTCATTTTGAGGGTGGCAGAGGAGTTGGCCTATCTACCCATCTCTGAGTTAGAGTCTCAACTACAGGGGCCTGTTATTGTAAGATGCCCCCCTCGCCCACCCACTCCCAAGGGGAGGACTCCAGACTTAGTGTACTCCCAAGATCTTTTCAGGGGGTAACTCGATAGATCTCACCTAATATGCACATGGTTCTCCTGGTGGTTTGGTTCCTATCTGTACCAATCGTGATTAGTATAAATAACCACTAATTTTTCCCAGAGTAGACAAGAACAACTCTAAGTTGTCTTTCCTTAACCTGTCAAATAAATATCAGTATCTAGAAATTTAAACCAACCAAGCCAATTTGCATTAGCCCAAGATTAAAAAACAGTAAATTTAGAAATAAATTACCCTTAGAATCAATGCTTGTATTCTATACAGCTCCTTGCGCTTGACACTATGTAGTTTCCATCGATTCTACCCAGACCAAAATTCGTGTACGATTTATCATATATCACATGTAAAAAAGTTAGTCATACATTATATGAATCTGAATCTATTCAAAATCTGGTCATATTGGAATTGAGTCACGCTTTAAGATTACAGTTTTCATTCAAAATCCTCATTGATATTCATTAAAAAATATTTTGTTACAAAGTAGGACTTGATATCCGTGATCAATAAATCTGTAGAATAAAAAAGGCCTTCCTCTGCGTGGCGGACATTTACTGCAGTGTTAGATACTGTGACTAGTATTACATGGTGGGATAAGCATGATATTGTTAAATGGTCCATATTTGGGGAAAACAAATTGCTGCATTTATTGACTTTATTCTTTAAAAAGACAGAACAAAGGGTGGAACGTGCTTAACTTCATATCTTCAGTAATTGTCATTCAAAAATCACTGCCCGTGGAAGCATATCGATTTTTTTTAGTAAACATGATGCCTTTTATAATGTTCATTAGTTAAATTAACCACATTATATTTCTTTTACAAACCTAAACCAATTCTGAGGAGCCTTAGAGCAATGGTTTAGTAGTAAAGAGCAAATCCACTTACAATTTTCTGCAATTAAGTCTGATTAGAATAAAATGTATTTGAAATCTTTTTCACAAAATGCATCTATTTTAAATGAAGCCAATTCAAACTTCCCCAGTAATATTATCTGACATCAGCTGAATTCACAACTCCACGGGATCCAATTGTCAGATTCCCAAACATTAGCATATATATAGATATTTGTACTTACATGTCTGGTATCTGAGACAGAAGTTATATTCTTTCCTATCTGGAAAAAATCCCAATGATCAATACTTTCTCCATTAACATCCACAACAGTGTAATCTTTCCAAGAGAGTTCCCAACGAATTAGAAAAAAAGTTCATTCATTAATTTTTCTCTCTTTTGACGAGCAGTGCTACTACACCTCCATAGCACTTCAACTCGACTTACCATGTGGGCCTAGCTTTCAATATATATCCCATTCACCAGGCACTAATGACATTAGCAGTAGCCAAATCTATTCTTTCCATTTCTCAAATTTCCCAATAAAAAAGAATTGAAGGTTGGTATTCATTCATCAAGATGTCGTAATTACAGTAACCGTGATTGTCACATCCGATCCATGTATATATTCAAAGCATAATCCAACTGCATCCTATTATGATCACAAGCATTGTTCCTTTCTAGGGAAGTGTATGTATACAAATGGTAAAATCACTAGAAAAATTCACTGAAGTAAATCCTCAGTTTAACATCCCTCTACTGTAGGATTGGTAGTGAGAGTTAAACATGTGCGTGCTGCGTCTGCTGCCAGCTTGTAGCTCATTCACCAGCATTACTCATGCACTTTACCCAATGTGCAATAACGCCAACAACTCCCGTCACACAGCACAATATTCTACAAATTGATTATTTTTCATCTCCACTGACTAGTTCCCCATTAATGCAACATCTGCAGCACAACTGTGTAAGGCTGAGAACCAGTACAGGAATTATAATGTGTTCTGGCTCAGCCTCCATCACTACCATATTATCAATAATTCTACTAGGGTTCGTGCCACATAAGGTAAACGACAAACATTTGTGATTAGACCAATAATCTCGGATCCCTTATTACATGGCAGCATGTTAGCGTTACAGTTAGTCATCCAGTCAATACGTCAATACATCATGGAGGTATACACACACAGATCTAAGAGAAATAACTCGGCCATTTATCCTAGCAGGAGAAAGTCAATGTGACTAGAACATCCCCCATTTCCCCCCTCCCTATCCCCAAAAAAATTACTAAGGGAGACTGATTGTCAATATGACTAATGGTCACTGTGTTCCTTTGATAAAATACATGTTTTAAATCAAAGTCTCAGATAAGAGGATTGGGGCTTTTTTTCTTTTCTTTTTCTCAGTGAAAATCTGTTTACCTGGTAAGAAAAATGCTTCCTGTGTGTGAATCGGTCTGTAGTGTCTGCTAATTCCATTGTCTGGTCATATTGACTTAGACTTCAAGTGTTAATACTATAAACACCCCATAAACATTTCACGACCTGGACAAACAAATTAGCCCCCATTACTATAAACACTTCACAACCGAAACTTTTTGTTTCATCTAACCCAGCAGAGTAAAAGAAATGCAGCACATTTCTCTGCAAACAAGTATAAGATTAAACATTCATTATTCAGTTTTTGAGAGTGATCATCCTCTCTGGTTCAAAATACTGATCAGTAGATTTTTAATATCACCTAACAAAAAATATGATGATCCTCCATATTCAAATGTTTCTAGTTGGATTGCTCTGGTCATTCATAACATACATTGATGTTGTCCTTACAGGTAGCACATAAACTCGGAATTATCGTCGTCTTTACCTGGCCTGCTTAGACACAGCATAAAGAAATGTGTCCTCAACTGACCCACATCAATATGTCACACTGAGAGTCTTACTGCAGAAAAGTGCACTTCCTCTGTTAAAACTCCGATCATTGACAGACTCTATAGATCTCCAATATCAAACTCCGATCATTTTAAAGGACTCTCAATGATCCTGGTTTTTTTTCTCCTCTCTCATTAACGAAATTACAATTAATTCTTGTAAATTTTCAAACTTTCAAAAATACACATTCTGTAAAAAATAAATTTAAAATACCTGCATGGAGTCTCCAGCATGAATCAGGTAAGGGTGAATTAGAAGCCTTTCATTTTCTGGGATCTCAACCGCTGGAAATTACAAACGAATTATTCAATCCATCATTATAATCTTTCCTAATTTTACACAGGGTCATTTTGATAAAAGTCCTCTTCAAAACTTTGCACCTGAGTGACAGCATGCAGGTTAGTTTGACTTGTAAACTTCTTGTCAAACATTTAGCTCAAGGACAGCACCGAGACCGAGAATTAAATTCCTACAGAAACTACAGGGCATATTGTGTTTGACCACAAATATTTAATTCTGAACAAGTATATTAACAATGCATCCAAAAAGCTTTATTAATTCCGCCTTCCTGCCATTTATAAACGTCTTGTTATGGTGCTAGAGTAGAAGGGTGATTGTCAGGTGTAAAATTCCATGTCTACTGTCAGTTTACCTAAGTCTGCCAGGCATTGTAATTGTTTTTAGTAGGTAATATATTTACTCTACCTAGGAATTCTCACGCTTTAGGTTTCTAGTATATACTCATCATACGGACTGGGATATTTTCACAGTTGCCAACCCATCCAATTATTGACCCTCGCCCGAGCCTTTCCCCAAATTTTGTGATTTCTGGTGATTTTTTAGACAGGCTAGTAGTCAGACTCGTGCAGCAATGAATTTATTTTTGAGATGCATCACCATACCTGTGACCTTGACATCTTTTTACCTAAACATTACATGATGGGGCTATGTATCTTATATTAAAGCCCTATTTTACAACGATATGTTTTGTCAGATGTGACTTCACATCTGATTTCACATTGACTTCATATCCGACTCCGTAGTTTCATTTAAATGGTATGATTTAGTAAAACCATCTGACTTGACAGACGGAATAGAGCATGTCTCTATTCGATCTGACTTCATATCTGTCTTATTGATTTCCTATTTACACGACATGATTCGAATTGTCAGATGTGGCGAGTCACATCTGACAAATATATCGTGTAAATAGGCGCTTATACACGTTAGATGTAGATACATAAATATACAGGTTGTAACACTGCACAGTCTACTTAGCAACCGTAGGATTTTAGGAGTCAGGCTTTGTAACTTGGGTATATTCATTTATAGATTATATATACATGTATATATGTATAGAATCTACGAAATAATAATTCAATTGAGTTCACTTTATCAAACCAAAATATTTCATAGGCACAATAACACTATAACGATTTGCTTTTCGTTGAAGGAATTACTATATTCAAGGTTAATAATCCTTTGCCAATGTTTCCTAACTATGAATATGAACTTGGATGGGATCTTATACTAACTGTCTAGATACTCTCTGTAGAGAAATATGAGTCACCTGCGATTTTTCCCAACCACAGTTACCTGCGCTGTTGAACATGAAATCTTTTCATCTCAGATGAAACCTAAGCAAAGGAAACCACTTCCGTCAAGTCACCTACTGGTGACAATTAAAGCCTGCTAACAAACCACGATATTATATACGCCACAACCTATGATACAGGTAGAAGACAATCCGAATCATACCATGGATTAATCAGTGAACATTATCTTGTAACAGTAACTCAATCATTTTCTAAATTGTGTTTGTGTGATCTGAGGTGAGATAAAAAATTCTATTAAATTAAAGTGGTTGTGAAAAAAAAGCAAAATAAAAAAGAATTCCTTTAATTAATATAAAAAGAGGAAGAATGATAAAATAATGAGGTTTACGTTGATGCCTATCCCCGTTTGATCATATCTATCACCAAAGATCCATGACCTGTAACTTCAGCTAGATGTTAACTTTGAATCTCTGAAGGAAAATTCTACACTGGAATTTGTCAGAGACACACAGGAACTTTTTTTTTAAAAAACCCATTTTATGCATGTTTTGCTCTAGTGAAAATATTCAGATCTAGAAAATTGTGGAACGAATTATACCCAGCTACAAAAAGTTGAATTCTGAAATAATCATTTTCCAACACAAATAATATTACCTTAATGTGCAATAACTGGCAGTATTCCAAAACACAAAAAAAAAATTCAGGTTTCAAAACCTGCACAATTTCGGGCCAAATTTAACTTACCCATATATATTCTAAACTTTAATTGACTTGCCCTGGTTCAATGGGCCAGCTGCAATAATATCAGATTTAACAGAAAACTCCATAACGTACCTGAACAGTTTAGTAAATCCAGCTGAATCACTCAGGCTAACACCATAATTCACTATGCTGGTCCCCAAGTTTACAGCCCTCATAGAACCTGTATAAATTGTGTAGATAGAATAAGAAATGTGATAAGCATTCAATATCTTTGAATCAATTAGAATTAATCAGATTGTCAGGATATCCACTGGAAGGCACACCGCTCAGACAAGATAACCTGTTACACAGGGTCACCTAAACCCTTACAAGTGGTTTTGATACAGACAATCACTTCACCAATTTAATTGTTCTTAAAATAAAATTTCAAAAACTCAATTAAAATCTTCTAAAGATTTTTATCGAAGATGATATGATATCCAGAGTATTGAACAATTAAATCAATTAAATGTTACAATGATGAAGAACAGATAAAAAACACACTCCAGAAAAAACATTCAGAAGTAACAATGCACAGTATGAAATTTTCTCCATTAACATGACTTTTAAAGACAATTTAAGCAAGTGCCAGACTATACCTTTGAAACAGAGCACAGGTAACAACACACCTACAGAACGGGAAATTTTTAAAGTGCTGAATTCTGTTTTGATATTGATACTACTGCACATTTACAAAATGTGTACACTGAAGGATTAGAAAAACATGGAATGTTTGATCAGAAATGGGCCGCCAGGTGCTGAGAGATTATTACACTACCTGTCCCACACCTGTATAGCAGAGGCATGCATCAACAGGCCTCACCCACCCTCCACAACCTCTCCTGTATATCCACTCCACAACCTCTCCTGTTATAGCAAAGGACTCACTCACCCTCCACAACCTCTCCTGTATAGCAAAGGACTCACTCACCCTCCACAACCTCTCCTGTATAGCAGAGGACTCACTCACCCCCACAACCTCTCCTGATAGCAAAGGACTCACTCACCCTCACAACCTCTCCTGTATAGCAGAGACTCACTCACCCTCCACAACCTCTCCTGTATAGCAAAGGACTCACTCACCCTCCACAACCTCTCCTGTATAGCAGAGGACTCACTCACCCTCCACAACTCTCCTGTATAGCAGAGGACTCACTCACCCTCACAACACTCTCCTGTATAGCAGACTCACTCACCTCCACAACCTCTCCTGTATAGCAGAGGACTCACTCACCCTCAAACTCTCCTGTATAGCAGAGGACTCACTCACCCTCCACAACCTCTCCTGTATAACGAGACTCACTCATCTCACAACCTCTCCTATTAGCAGAGGACTCACTCACCCTCCACAACCTCTCCTGTATAGCAGAGGACTCACTCACCTCCACAACCTCTCCTGTATAGCAGAGGACTCACTCACACCTCCACAACCTCTCCTGTATAGCAGAGACTCACTCACCCTCCACAACCTCTCCTGTATAGCAGAGGACTCACTCACCTCCACACCTCTCCTGTATAGCAGAGGACTCACTCACCCTCCACAACCTCTCCTGTATAGCAGAGGACTCCTCACTTAACAACTCTCCTGTATAGCAGAGACGTTCACTCACCCTCTACACAATGCTGCAGTCTAAGAACATGTGAGAAGATCTACACAATGCTGCAGTCTAAGAACCAACACAATGCTGCGTAAAGACTACACAATGACACAGGTGCTTCCTGCAGCAAAAAAATCGGTATTTTCTATGGCCTTTTCATGAATTCAGTAATTATATAAAATTTGAGGAAACACATGGCTACTGTTACAACACTGACAATTAATTTCCAACTAAAAGCCACTTACTTGAAATTAACTAGTACATGTATGCAGGTAGCATTGAACTCTCAAAGGAAAAACTAAGCACTTAACACTGCTCCCTGTAACTGCAATCACTGTATATACAAAGCCAGTTTACATTCTCATTGGTGACATCTGCCGATAAAATGCATCTGTTGTTGTGACGTGACCCTTTAAATTGATCTGCAAATGATTCAATTATATCAGGCTTTTATGCAAAGAATTGTGTATCCAGCACATCATAAAAACTAGGCGAAGATGATCTAGACCCCACTGTTAAAACACATAAAAAGGAGTCCACGATTTAAAGGGTGTCTCGATTTACAGCAGATAAAAACTGATCAGTTGCCTACTGCATGTCTCACTGCAATTGTCAGACACAGATTTAATCTTTAATAGGCTGCACAGAAAAAAACATCAAAAAGGCAAGAGGTACACATACAAGCTTTATATGATTCAGTTTATGGCATTTATTGAAATTTTATTGAAAGTAATAACTCTCTGTCCCTAGCTTAGTTCTTGCAGAACCTGCTAGGGCCAACAAGTCAACATTTACTATGTAAAACACATGAACTTCATAAATTTCATAAGCATTGCAAACCAATATAGCCTAATATTCATCTTTTCATTTCTTGCATGTAAATGACACAATACTCTTATTCTATCAGCAATTCTTACAAAATCCACCATAAACTTTACAACTTCACAGATTCACACTCGCCTTCTGTTCAGGAAAAGATGCACATGCTGCAAATCAATCAAGCTGTCAGATAAAGATAAATCCCGCCAGGGAGTAAGTTAGGTTATTACAACTGACCTCCCACAATTCCATTGCCATCTACAGTCAGTAATGAAGGATCTAAGTGCCGAGAAATGTCATCAAGTCACTGACATTCCGCAGTCAAAATTTACCTTTCATATTTAGGATTCTTCTTCCATTGGGCTGAATCTATTATGAATTAAACAATGTGCTTTGATGCTCAGTTGTCAATCTGTCCAGGACCCAGTGCTCCAAATTGCAATATCAGAAGTGTGTGAAACCAGCAGGGGGTTTTCCTTCCTAGAACTATGTTATTTTAACTGCAGGAAATCCTTGTGTACTAAAAGAGATAACTGGACATTAGTGTATAAATCAGGCTGTCATTGTGTAAACAAATCAGAGAGGGCTGCAATGGCCTCTATAGGACACACCTCAACATACGCATTTTGTCAAAAAACATCTAGTCACAGCTGTTTCCTCTGGTAGTTGAATTTGCTGAGAATATTTCTTTGTACTTTTAATCTAAAGAGGAATTTTAGGATGGCATGTCATTCTAAATGTAATGAGGAAATCCTGCTTGTAAACTGAACAGCATGGAATGATCTCAGTGTGATCAAAGATATATACATTTTTTTAACCACCACCACCCCACCCCCAATTATGCAGAAAATGTGAATAAACTACAGATTTTCTGTGCATTGCATTTCTTAATTAACAAAAGTTTTGGAAAATGCCTTCAACCACAAACATAAATTTTGGGTCTTTACCAAAGCAATTGCATACCAATGCAATGGAGAGCCCCAATAATTCACAAAGCCCATCAGTCATTGTTTGTAAAACTAATATGCTGTGTGTGAATGTGTTATCAAACACTCCCGTCTTAATAGTAACCAAGATCCTAGAATAAGATAACACTTCTCAGTGTCATTTTTTGAGGAATTAATTGATTAAGAGAATTTCTTTTTTTATTCCCGCAGCTTTTTAACCCCAACCCCAACCCAAACCCCCCGCCCCCCCCCCCCCCCCCGCCCTGAATTTACAAAGTGAAAATTAATTTATGGCAGCACAGTACTGGAAGAATTTTATTGTATAAAATTAATTTATTTCTTAATTTCATCACCATGACTGGGGATACAGGCCAGGCAAAATTCAGCTGTATTACCCTTAGGTGTCATCACTGCATGACCTTTGAGATATAACCGTAATTAGCCTTTGTCCAAAGCTTTGGGGCATAGAGGAGAAAAATATGTAAAAATACAATTAAAACTCATCTATTAATTAATTATACTGGGGCTGAGAGAGACAGCACTATTCTATGCAATCTACCGGGTATCATTTCCTGCTCTAGACCTAAACGTTGTGGTCTTGAGAAACGATCCAAAAGATCAGGTTTATGTCACCAAAATCCTATCAACAATGAGTGATCTTGAATAACTTGAGATATTGCTTCAGTCACCAGGCAAGAGAATCCTAAAAATCATGTGCAGCGAGCTTTTAAAAATAGATTTGGAGGATGTATTACTTTTATGATTAGAATTGAATAGAATATTTATTCAACCAATTTGGGCCCACATAGGAGCATCATGATACATAGTGTCCAAAATCACATTTATAAACAAAGGATAACAAACGAGAAATTATCACTGAGTTGCAAGACATGCTGAACAGAGAGTTAGCCATCAAAAATATCAATTATGTAAAATACATGTTTACAATACCGGTAGTATTAATGTGCGCATGTAGAACATGCATAAGAATTTATGTTGTAGTCTAAATATAAGTACATTACTTTTATGTAGTGTAGCATGATCATAGTTCTAGAGACATAAAGGACATGTATTAAAATTTAAAAACTGTATAATTGTTGCATGATCCCCCTATAGTGATTATGTGATTTGGACTTCTGGCTTCTCCTATAAATCCTATATTTAACTAGTCATAACAGCACGAGATGCAGGACCTCTTGAATGACAGCAGCCCAAACATTGTCCTTATCTGTATGGACAAAGAGAGCTGGCGCAAACTATTGACAGATGGTCAGCATATACTTGACCTTTAAACTGGAGGTTCATGGAAATGGACAAAGGGGTTGACCCAATGGTAATTTAAATATTGACAGAAAAGATAAAGGTTTTACCTGGAGCTGAATGGGTTTACAGTTGCATTATAGCCCCTTTATCCAGTAGATATCACCCATACAATATTTTGTTCGTATTCCACAGTATTTATTCCTATGCCACTTCACTAAAACGAAGTGCATATAAGAAATGGATCAGGGTGACAGAAACCCCAACAAATCAATAGTAAAAATCGAGTTCACAGAAATGACCAAGATATGGCTTAAGACAAGCAGGCCCAAGTCAGCTCACGACTGAAGCACAGCTACAATACATAAAATCACAATACACAGGAAGCAGCCAGAATAGTAAGTTAACAATTAATACCCCTATTGTGGACAGCAAAAGAACCCACCAACACCTAGGAAGGGGAAGGGGCATTACTAACTAAACAAAACTTAAAGATCTACTAACCATATCAGGAAGCATATTCAGGTAAATATATCCTAGATTCGTCTTGGTTGCAATAATGAAGATCTTTAAACAAGAACTTTTCCTATCATACTATATTGCATGATAAATATATTAGATTCCTCATAATGTGGCCAGCCCACATTAACTGTGCCGTAGGGTCCCAGTGATTTGAACAAACTTTTATCTAATCACTATATCAGGAGCTTTTTCTGGCCCAGTGGTTCTTGAGAAGAGATTTTCTATATGAAGATTTTCCATTATATTATATCATATGTAAAATTGTGATCTCCAATTTGGGGCCCCATTCGCTACCCCCCGGGGGTCATTGATTTTGGAACGAAACTTGAAATTCTCCTCTATATGCATGGAGCTTCATATAATTTCAGCGATTTCAACGGCCCAGGAGGTTCTTGAGGAGAAGATTTAAAGATGTCTGTGCCTATCTAATGTCGGATCGATGTAAAAACGACTTTGATCCTACTGTGGAGACATCGTCCCCCGGGTCGGTCATGAGGTGAACAAATGCTTTGAGGATCTCCTGTATAGTCAGGGTAGAGTCTTACCATAATAAATCTTCCTTGTCACTGGCTCCAGTGGTTCTTGGGCCAGCGATGACTTTTAAGATTTTCCCTATATAATCACTGTAATACTATGATCCCTAATTGTGGCCCCCATCGGACCTCCTCACTGGGGTCATAGTACTTTGAGGTACAAACTTGAAATTTCTTTATATATCAGGAAGTCTTCCATATAATTTCAGACTTTCCTGGCCCATGGTTGTTGAGAGAGAAAGATTTTTAAAAGATTTTCCCTATATAATACAATTATGTATCACAACCTTGATTTCCTATTGTGCCCATCATAATACCCAGGGGGTCATGGGATTTTTATTATTGAAATAAAAAGCAAAAATTAAGAACCTTGAATTATAACTCAATAAATATATCAGGAGCTTGGTCATATAATGTTCACCGCCTCTAAATGCCTGGCCGAGTGGTTTCTTGAGAAGAAGCTTTTTTAAATGGGAACACCTGATTTTTGGGGCATTTCTTGTTGATTATCTCCCTTTGATGGAGGGGGCTTCCTTCTTGTGGATATATGCAACTTGAAGCCGCCCCTTTACCCAATGGCAATGACCAAGGATGATGTGTACCAAGTTTGGTTGTAAACTGAACAGCAGTTCTTGAAAAGAAGTCGAAAATGCGAAAAATTAACAGACAGACGGACAGACAGACAGACAGACGACGGACAAATGGCGATCAGAATAGCTCACTTGAGCCTTCGGCTCAGGTGAGCTAAAAATTACAAAATTCAAGTATACATGTGAATTTTTCAAAAAGACATTTAAGAGATAAATGCACATCTTCAACTGCACAAAGTTTGAGGAATGTCCAGTTACAATTTATGTGAGAGGAGTTGCATTGATTACACATATTCAAGACATAGTTAAAAATTTCTACACAAAATAGGTCTGGTTTATTCAAGACAGTTAAAAATATCTTCTCTTAATCCCTCCCTCTCTTCATTCCTCCCTCCCTACCATCCTATCTATCTATCTATCTTTCTTCAATCTATCTATCTATCTATCTATCTCTTCAATCTATCTATCTATCTTTCTTC
>CAJDSM010017864.1:19696-31073 GCA_903981925.1 Ostrea lurida
TTACAAGTACCGACTAGTTTATATGAAATACTAATCACTATATAACATTCTCGACTCACTCTTACAAAAAATATTTTTCTTCTACCAATTTTATAATTCAACATATGGCAACCTTCCACAAAGACCATTAAAACTCTTTATTATCATTTAAAAACCTCATAAATGAAATCTTCTTACAGGCTAATTTGTTTTTTCTAAGAAAGTTAAGAATTACAGATGCCAAAATATTATGTAAAAAATAAATTCTTTGTCATTATTGATTTGGAATCTTGAAAGAAAAAAAAACTGTTCCTGAATAACAGACCATACATAGAACTTTTCAGATAAACAGATGATTAGAAATGGTTGAAGATAACGAACAAATGATCATATCCGTAACTCCTGCTTAAAGAATTCTAAATTAAGAGCAAGAGTAAACACATATCAGAGGAGCCAGAATCAGTTGCTGCTATCAGAGAAGAAAGCATTCCCTAGTCGTCAACCGGTCACACCCATCTGTGAGCCTAAATCAGGTATAACAGAGTGTCATGTAATCCATTAGTCAAAATCAGTGGGTAGATACATGAAATCAAGTAGGTTTGTCTGATATTACTTATTTTTGGAATATGCTTGTTCTGTTTTCTTAAGGAATTGGATGTCAACGTTGAGTAATGGTGATTATTCCAAGTGCTATAACATAGATGTGTCGGAAGCGAGTCGCTGGGACAGATGCCCCGCCTGACAGTTGAAGTCTAATGAAATTCGTAAGGGTGAAATTCGTAAGGGGTGAATGATTCAGTAAGGGTGAATTGAAAGTTTTTCAAAGCAATGAACTGTACGTTATCCATATACCAAATTTGAGTAATGTGTTGCAACCGTTGGGCAGAGATAATTGAACTATGAAACGAAAAATTTCTGATTTTTTTTCTAAGTTAAGAGGGGCTAAACTCTGCAAAAATCATCGAATCATGACCAACTTTGAACTTCAACCTGGCATATTCCTGTGACATAATCCAATATACCAAATTTGAGTTGGAATGTGTTGAACCATTGCAGAGATAATTGAACGGAAACCAAATGAGACGGAAATGACGGAACAGGGTAACACTTATAGGCCCCTGGCCGATTTTATGGGCAGGGGCATAAAAAATCGCTTAAAGTTGGCATAACAATGCCATTCTAAAGTTTTTCAAAATCTCCGATACAACGTAAACATATTAAATTTTGTACTAATGTATAATTGTACATGTATTATAAAGCCATAACCAATTTCATTAACCTGCTGTCAGTTCGGTAATCATGTTTGAATTTTTTAATAATCTGGATTTTCAAAAACTGTAACTGTGTTGCTATGTGTTGCAATCAAGTTTTTTTTATGACCACAACCATGTATATATACCAACACTTTCATGAATATATCATCTGTCAATGTATAGGATTCAATAACTTAACACGAAGTAAAATTTGATACAAGGGTGTTGACAGAGTTCATTTCTTTAACATTTCTATGTCACAAATTATTGTCAACAAACAGGCAAATTGGAGTGAAGAATCCGGATTATATGCCGGGTTTCGCCACCTCGTATACTTTACAAAGACACCCTTTGCATTTTCCAACATATGAAAAACCGGTAATTTCTACTACACAGAAAGGTCTCATACACAAAACGGAGTTCTTGAACAAATTTTTTTGAAATACATTGACTAAATATTTAACCGTACTCACTAAGACAGTGGACACAGACAGGAGTAGAATGTGCGCCAATGACTTACTGGTAACCAGCCCTTCTGTATAAGAAATCAGTTCAATGTACTTGAAAAGCCATTTAGTGACACATCAAGATATGTGAAATTATAAGCCATTCGCGCATACGCAAAAAGGGCATTTTTCAAAAGTTAAAGGGCACAGACCCTCAAAAATCAACAAAACAAAGCAATACTTGAACCATCTTCGAACAAGTGTCCGATTGCGCTTACTCTAATCTATCTAATCTAGTAGATTAGAGTAAGCGAATCGGATCGGACACTTGGCTTGCGAAGATGTACTTGAACTTGATCTGTAATTCATTAACATGTACCTGCATACAAATATTCAGTTCAATATCTAAAAAGTGTTTAGAAAAAAATCCCGGAAAACTGGACATAACAGTAATTCTTCAAAGTTTAAGAAGCACAACTCCATCAAAAATCAAGGAACCAAAACAAATCTCAAACTTCATCTGTATTAAAACCATAAATATACACCTGCATACAAAAAAATCAATTCAATATCTCAAGGGGTTTATAAGAAAAATAGTCCAGAAAACTGCTTTTTGTGGACGGACAGAAGGACAGACAATATATTAAGGTAAAACTATATGCCCCAACCACTTTGTGGCAGGGGCATAAAAAGTATACACCTATATCATAAAAACCTCTACGAGTACACAATACAAAAATATAGTCATAAATTAAATTTTAATCACATATTATATTCTATTAAATCCCTTACCAATAAGTCATGGAGGTTTTTCTCTGGATTGTTCGTATGACATTTCTTGATCAGACAGCGCAGAGTGGAGCACAGCCCCGATCGAATGACCGCGTCATCACACACCACTGGTAAATCGCAGTGAGGGCGACATGATGCCTTGTCCGTAAAGGTGTGCCTCGTGGCCAACAAGACGGCGAAGCTTACACTGACACATTCAGAGGCGCACAGTTTCTCGTCTACGAACACCAACTCAAAGATATCACAGTCACAGTAGTGAATCAGGAATAAGACGGCAGCTGATGGCAGAGGAAGGAGAATCTGAGTGCCGGCATCGCTACGACGACCAGATATGTACACGGCAGTTCTTGCTAAACTCATTTCATCTGTAAAATTAAACAAAGTCATGATGAGTGGTAGAACTAGATTGATAAAAACAAGAGTACCACCATGCGGAGCACCCCCCCCCCCCCCGCCGCTTGTCTGATAATAAAAAATAAAAAAATTATATGATTCAGAAGTGTACTTTCTGAGCACTGCTGAATGGCCAAACGTCCAACAAAGCTACAAAGGTAATGAATTCCTATATTCCCTCCAGCGTCGAATAACGCTACGTGAAGCGAATTCGGTGATGCGCCCGATGGACATGTTGGGATTTCTGCCCCAACTGAGGGCGACCTCGATCGAATTCTACTTACAATTAAAGCTGAAGCAATCAAGCTTTAGGTTTATGTAACATCATTTTACATATATACAATATTATTGCTGCGTTTATGCCGGTCAATCTACAATGATCTAGAACCATTCACCTCGCCTTTCGGGGCTTTGAGTGACTCTTAATAATGTACTCTCCTTCAGTGTGTCTCGTCTAACTAGTTATTGACACTCAAATAGCAAGTAATTGATATAATATTCCCCTTTCAACTAGTCTGTGCAGAGAGGGAATAGGGTCCATGGCCACCATCTCACACCGAGTACCTTTCCCCGGCTAGTATTTAACCTTAACAGTAGCAAATCGGTATCTTTTAAAGTTTTCACTGTATTTCTTTATGAAGTATACCTGTAAACATGCGAAACCACGAAATCTGCTCTATCGAGAAATGTAACACAAGGCGAGAAAAAGCCTTCAAGACATCTTGTGTCTCAACGTTGATAATTCATATAAATGGAAAAGTCGAGATATCTGCATTATTGTCACGCCGATCTCCTGCTATAATGGAAGTATATTCAATATCGATGCTTGAACATGTTCTTAGTAAATAAGCCTTATTCGACCGTATTTTGCTGAACTGTAAGATGCCAAAAATATATGATTAAATTACGCACACTGCATACTTACTTGTATAGGGTTAATACGTAACTCATACTATATGTTCAACAAAGAGAAACAAGAGCCATGATGTTCATACATCGCAAAACGCAATGAACCTACCACGGTACTGGCGCATGGTCTACGATTCTCAGCGCGACGTTGTTTGTTTCATAGGGTGGCAATATCATAAATAATTAGAAAACAAGCGTTTTATTCTGGTATCAAATAATATTAAAATAAAAAAGCTTTGCAAATGTATGTAATTTACGGTTACAAAAGCGACTCTTAATTAGATGTAACGTAGAAAAAAACATCCGGACACAGATTTAATTTTTAGTAAATTATACAGATTATGACTACTTAAAGGGCATATGGGACACGTTTGAACTAAAATGTTCAAATTTGAATGATGCCAATTATTAAGGTCGTTACAATGCGTTCGACTAAGTATTCTTACTGTGCCAGAAAAAATTTTTAACGTCCATCTGGTTGAGAAAAAGTGTCAAAAGTATATGCAAAACATTAGCATTTATTCCTTTGCTAAGAACGATGTTTTTGAATTATGGCTCCACGGGCTTTGGATCATCCCTCTGCAGATGTTGGATCCGGATACCCGGTGTGAACATCCTGACTTTCAGAATTCTTTGCGGCGGACCCACTAGAAATCAAACTGATTAAGCCATTACTTTTAAACAAACAAAGATGCGCAATTCTACGAAATCATTGAACATTCTTTATAAGATTTCAAAACTGTGAGCCAGTCCCTTGAACCCCTCAGTGACGCCGTCGTTCTATAAGTGACAGGATTAAAAGTCAAGTTGGCGCATTTGCGAATTAATATGGAATATAATCAAACGCAATTATATCTTTTGAATAGTACGAGAAAAAACTAAACAACTCCTTTGTACACGATAGGTTTTTCTTACGATGTTGGGAACCAGCTATAGCGATGTCAGGACTGTATTCCTTGAATCGTGGAGGAACAAACTTCAACAAAAATTCACGAAAGATGGAGGGGGGGGGGGCGCGGGGTAGGGGGCGGAGGTGGGGGAGGGGCCAAACTACAAAAATTTGTGTGTGACAAGCAAAAAAAAAAATAAGAGAGAAGGGAGGGGGGTCCTCTTGAAAACTGCAGAAAGTGGGGGCAAGCTTCAAAATTTGTGTTATCCTTGTGTTCATGTTCCACTGACCCAACAACACTGGAGATCGCCCAAACGAATGTTTTTA
The DNA here is from genome assembly GCA_903981925.1 of Ostrea lurida. Classification (NCBI taxonomy): domain Eukaryota; kingdom Metazoa; phylum Mollusca; class Bivalvia; order Ostreida; family Ostreidae; genus Ostrea; species Ostrea lurida. The sequence continues at coordinate 24,685 of CAJDSM010017864.1, forward strand.
TAAGGAAGTTCTTGCTTGGGGAGATTCGTGGAGACCAATTGTGATTGGTCTGCTCTTTTTTGTTATTTTTCTTGTTTTTGGTGGGTTGTGTTTTGTGGTACTGGATGTGGTTGTACAGTGTGTGGTAAAAATGTGAGTGGAGGCAAAGAGGCCCATGCGTGCTGTGTGCGATCGTATGGTCTGTGCTGTCACCTGGATGTCATGCTGTGTGCGTATCTTGAGATGGGTAGTGGAGTGGCGGTTGGTGTGGTGTGTCTTGTGTGAGTGTGATGGTTGGTGGTGTGTTGTGTTTGTGGTAGTGAGCAACGTTTAATTCCTGTATGCCCCACCCAACCCTTCAGGTATGTGTGTGTGGTGGGTGGGTGTGTGAGTGTGTAAATATGTGCGTGTGAGTCTGGTGTCTGTGTGGTGTTATTAGAAGGCTTTCACGGTAAATACCACTCGTCTTCATGTTGAGGTTCAATTGAGAAGATTTGTATGACTATTCCCTGGTGTGTGAGGGTTCGTGTCCATGTGAAAACATGTTCACTTTTTGTTGGCCCGACAGTGTACCTCGGTGGTTGTGTCTGGGGTGTAGAACAAAACTTTTCAGCGCGTGACTGTGTTCAGGGAAGTGGTCGGTTGGTGTGCTCGTGTTGTGGGTTCTTTTTGTGGTAATGTAAGATTTTTAAAGATTCTTCCTATATGGTGAATCTTATCTGTAGTATAAATGGCTGATGCTCGCGTGTGGTGGTGGGGGGGGTGGGGGTCGGGGCCGCGATCAGATGCCCCCGGTCGTATTGCATTTGAATAAACTTTAAATTCTGCCACGTATATCAGGGAGGCTTTCATTATACAAGTTTTCAGCGTTTACTTGGGGGGCCGGTTAACCGTGTCGGGGTCCGGGACGAGAAATGGCCCTCCTGAAGTGTGCGGTGAGAAAAAGAGTATATTAAAGAATTCCCTACTATATAAATCATTGTGTACAACTCTTTTTGGATCCCTGCTATATGGCGGGTGTATAGGTCCCCTCGATTTACCCCGGGGGGGGGAGGGGGGGTGCGGTGTGCATGATTTTGAAAACATAATGTCTGAATTTGATTTTAAAAATATTTTATTGAATTAAATCAAAATGGACTTTGTGGCAACAGGGCGAATAGCTATATTACAAGCCCTCTCCCAAGATTTGGAATCTTTCACATGTATACAGGAAGCTTTTCATATTATTAAGTTCAGCTTTTCTGGCCCAGTGGTTTTCTTCAGAAGATTTTTTAATAGATTTTTCCATATATAATCAGTTGCTAAAACTTTGCATTCACCCTATTGAACGGGCCTCGATCGTAACCCCTGTGGGTCATATCTTGAAGACCAAACTTGAAATCTGCACCGTATCTATCAAGGAAGCTTTTCACTAGAAATGTGCAGGCTTTACTGGGTTCTATAGTTCTTGAGAAAAAGAATTTTCCCTTTTATAACTTATATGTAACAATACTCTTGCAATGGCCCCTAGTTTGGACGGCCCCATCCGTAATACCCAGTGGAGTCTATGATGTTGTGAACAAATTTCGTAACTTCCACCTATATCAGGAGCATTCTCATATATAGAAATTCCAGCATTTTTACATGGAACCCGATCATGTATTCTCGAGACAGATTTTTTAAAGGATTTTTGGCCTTTATTTTAAATTATATTGTTTAAATAACTTTGATCCCCTATTGGCCCACATCTCGCTTACCCTCCCGAGGGGTCATGATATTCGAACAGATTTTGGAATGGTTCACCCTTATATGTCAAGGGAAATAGGCTTTCCACTAGAAAATGTTCAAGCTTTTCTGGGCCATGGCTCAGGTGAGAAGATTTTCCCCCATAATAATCATGTGTAACAACTTGCAGTCCCCTCATTTGGGGCCCATCGTACCCCCGGAGGTCATGATTTGAACAAAATTTGAATCTCCCAATATATCAGGAAAGCTTTATAGTACATTTCAGCTTTATACTTGGCCACAATGCGGTTTCTCAGAAGATTTTTTAAATTAGAATTTTTTCCTTGCTGTATAATTCTATATGTAAACTTTGATATCACTTAGATTGTGAGCCTCAGTCGCTAACCCCGGGTGGTTCATGATTTGTAACAAACAGAAATTCTCACGTTCTATTTCAGGACAGCTTTCATTCATTGGAACATTTCAGCTTTGTCTGGCCCAGTCTGGTTCTCTGATGAGAAGAAGATTTCTTTGAATGACACCACCCTATTATTTGCATTTTCAGTGATTAATATCTCCCCTTTGATGGGGGCCTGAGTCCTTTCATATTGAACAAACTTGAAACCCTTCATCCCAATGTATGATTTGTAAATTTCAGTGTCTGGTTGTATAATTTGCGTGCCAGCGCCGGTTCATGAGTGAAAAGATTAGTCTGAAAAGTGTCGAAATGTTTAAGACCGACAGACGGAGCAATACAGACAGGGACAGGCAACAACAGACGAGCTTGAGAGATGTACGTGATATAAAAGCGATCACGAATAGCAATCTCACTTGAACCTTATGGTTCAGGTGACGCTAAACCAAGAAAATTATGTGGAGCCATGCGCTCACTTATCTTTGATTACCCCCGCTGGTAAGCCTTATACAAGACTGCTCAACAATTAATTCAGGTGTTGTAACATATTTCCAGGTTTTCTCCTCGGCAACAGGGAAGTTAAAAATTTTTTGATGTATCGTCTTTTGCAATTTGGAAAATCTTGGGGGAAACAACGCATTCAAACGACACACCATGACCTATATACAAGCTAGCTCTCAGTGCAAGATATCTCTAGTAGCCTGTGGATACACTTAGTTGCTGAGGAATTATGTTACGAAAGAATGGTATGTTATATGGGTACTATAAAACTTTCTGAAGTTTCTGCGTGCAAGACAGAAGTATTATGTTCCGATGATCTGAAATGAACCCCACGATACACCTACCTATATATATATTAAAAAGCTTCATCGCAAAATATCAGTAGCCTGTGATACATTAGTTGCTGAGAATATATGTTTACGACAAAACGGCTGTATATGGGTTACGGTGGGGCCAACGTACTATATACTGAAAAATTCTAATTTACTTGGCCAAACAGGAAGTAGCATTGTCCGAAGATGGAATTCTGAAAATGCATCCCACGGGATAACATCATACCTATATAAAGCTTCATGCAATTAAATATTATTTCAGAAGTCTGCGATGGTCTACATGAGTTGCGAGCAATTATGTTACGAACATAAAATGTTCGTTAATATGTTCACACCATGTATATTAAAATTTCTTAAGTTTCTCGGCAAACAGGAAGTAGCATGTTTCTGATGGAATTCTGAACATGCAGATGTTCCTGAACAATACATCATACTTATTCAATACTAGCTTTACAATGCCAATGACATTCGAGTAAGCGGTGCTAAATAGTTGTGCTGAGAACTATGTGTACGAAAACAAGATTGCCTGTATAGGCTAGCACTTCACTGTATTGTTGAAATAAGTCCCAAGTCTCGCGGCAAGAGCAGGCACGTAGTACGAGTCCGCATTTAATCTGAAAACGCATCCCGACGTCGATACTGCATAAACCCTATACTATACACAGCTTCATGCAAACTAATATCAGTCATCCCGTGGACAGATATATGGTTGCTGAGAATTAGGTGCTGACGTGAAAGGTCCGGGACGGAATGAATGGTGACGTGACTGGACAAGCTCGGTAATAATCAGTATATCCCCCCCACCCCCCCCATCAATGTTGTTATACACGTTAGTATCAATTTGTTATATTACTAAATTGATCCAATTTGTTAATAACAAAGTTACTCATTTGTCTATACCACAGAATTAAGCTAATTTGTTATAAACAAATTTATCAATTTGTTTAGTAACCCAAAATTACCTTAATCTCTGTTATGACAGAATTACAATTTGTGCAGTCACATATAAACCAGATTATCAAATTTATGTTTATATACAGAATGTTACTATAATTTGTTCATTAACCAAATTTATGCAATTTGATACAGACAGACTTATCAATTGTTTGTCCCCTATAACCAAATCTTGTAATATCGCTTATAACTTGATACTGTTATTTCTTATAGACAAAATATAATGTAATATTGTTTCTAATAACAAAAATGATAATTTCTTACAACAGCATTAGCTAATTTGTGGCCCCCTATAACCAAATTCACTTACCATCTGTTCCTAATAATCAAATTTAATCACAGCTTCTTGTTACAAAACAATATTACTTTTTTTTTCGATTGATAATATTATTCTCATAATTGCCAGAAACATATTACATTATCGAACACTATAGCAACTGCGGGCAAGACAATTATACACAAAGCACCATCGTTCTCCTTCCTAATCGAGTTCAGTATTCAAATTGATATCTATCAGGGTTTGAATTTAGTGTATAAACTAGATAACAGGTAATAGTGTGTTCAGGCAAATCAAGCGACTTAATAGCTGCCCCTTACTCAATATCGCAAGAGATGTCATTCTGCCTTCCATTAGGACCCACGCTCGGAATAGCGCTGTACCTGTACTGAAAATTCCTCGGACATTGGATACCTCAGGAATATGCCTTTTCAGATATCACCTCTCAGTAAAAGACACATGCGCTATATGATCTCGACTTGTGTAGCGTCCGACCTAACGTTCACATTCGTGAGACATTGGCAGCTTCTCTATCTATACCACGATCCCTACCAACCGCCTCACGCCGTTCCCCTCCATCCGCCCCCCTCCCCCACCCACAACCCACAGCACTCCCCCTCCCTCCCCCCCCTGCCGCGCTCGCTCGGCCCCCCACCCGCCCGCCGCCCGGCATCTTTCCCAGCGCCCCCTAAACCTCCGTCCACCTTCCCCCCCGCCTCCCCCCCGGCCCCCCGTTCTCCTCAGCCGCACCCGCCCCCCCCACCCACCCCGACTCTTTCTGCTGATACTTTTTGAAGTTCTGTTTCCTCCACATTCAAAATCACGTTCCTGTAACGCTTTACGCTGATTTTGTTCCCCAGCACATCCGGGGGTACAGAAAAAACATGTTTACAATTGAGTTGTTTAAGTTTTTTTGTACTTCATACCTATTCAAAGTTAAAGTTTGGTATTTGAATTAGTATTGCCAATTGTAATTCCAAAATCGGCCAACTACTATTAAATGCCGTGGTCACTTTATAAAATTATGGACTGTCACTGGGGTAAGTCAATAGGGAACATGGACCAGTCAATTATGACGATTGAAAATATGTCGAAATTTTTAGTAATTGCCGAAATATTGTTATTAATGACTACCTATACAGCTTAGATTCATGAAAAGTTATATTCTGCTGGATGTGTGTCCTAGCAAGCAATACTTAAGTTCAAATTTGAACAAATGTTTCAGATGTTGCACATTATCGCCGAGGTATCGGATACCAACACAGAACTATCTTGCGACTAGATGAGAGGTAGCACCTGAGCCTCCCTACGAGAGATAAAAGATGCCTTGAGCCTCACCCCTGTAGCGTAGCTTTCCATCCCCAAGCAGTCTGGCACATAAAATCTTCACTGGCCTCTAGTGCAGCAACTTAAGCTGAATTTAAGTCGGGTCAGCAGAACAACATAAAAATAAAACATGACTGCTCCAGACTAAGATCTCGACCTCGACGACCAAAGACTTCTACACAAAAGAGCTTAAGGATTTAAGACACCTAGAATTACTCATCGAGCCGCATTGCGGATAATAGGGTAGGGCAGCCAAAAGAATAAATTTATGAGCATAATCAGGAGATAATACGCCAGCTGTCAAAAGATGCAATTGAATCATCCACCTCATACTTCAGAGCGAAGGAATACATAATCGTTGAACACACCTATTAATATTATAGACAAAGAAACAACGTAAAAGCGCGTACATCACCACACTAGACAGGATGAGAAAGGGAACGCTAGCTCCTTGACAACTAAGCACACATTAACGAAGATACTACAATTTTACTATCTTTTAGAACAGATTAGCCTCGTCGTAACCCGTGTTCGAATATATTACACCAATTGACGCATCCTACTTTGAGATTTCTGTGCGAAGATAAGCGATAAACTAGCGTCTAGGCTACCGAAACGAGTAGAATAAATACCATTAGGCGTCAAGACAGACCACACCTCTCCGATGGGTTGAAGACTATAGGTACTATGTGACGAGACATACATATAGAGAATTGTATGATGATCGAGTAGTAAGCTCAGCCCTAATACAGTGAACGTCAATATAACCATCTGGAGCGGCCAACACAACACGCCGACAACTTTATGAGAGTCTATTTCGGGCAACCGCAGTCCAAGAAGGTCACTTTAAATATAGCATAACTTACTGGCTCTTAATCCTGTAATGTATCAACGCTAGAAT
>CAJDSM010017865.1:440-11090 GCA_903981925.1 Ostrea lurida
ATTGTACAGGGACAAACAATATAAAGTAGTTTATACAGTGAAAAAAACCAGGCATAAGCATAATTCACAAGCGCCTCGGGATACTGGCGAGTTCCTGTAGAGGCGCGAGCTGTGTTGTGGGAGAGGGGAACTGAGGGGTATAAGATTAGATGGAAGTTAGAAATCCCGAAGGCGGGCGTGTTGTGCGAGTAACTATAACAAAACAAATATCTTCATTAATCACTCCTGAAAATATGGGTCGAGGATTGTTAAATCAATACCTCAAAAGCTTATGCAAAAGACTATTGAACCTCTGGACCGACCATATAGAGAAGTCAGAAGGTAAACGTTAGATCTAATTTGCACGTTTCATCAGCGGTGTAATTAGAGGCCATTCAGTTCTAAATACTTTGCCCAAGTTTCCTCCATTATTAAAGTGAGCACGGACAGCGTTTTGCAGCTAAAATGTTTCAAATCTGTTAGATTTCGCAGTTTTTAATGTTTTAGCAATGCCGCCCTCAGTATGGTATTCTGAGTTTGTTTAGCTTTGTATCAGGGCGAGAATCATTGTAAACAGAAATATCGACTTAGACATTGGACAAGTGTAACACAATGATTATATAGGTTGTATACCAGAGTGTTTATCACAGTTATAAATATTCACAGTTATTATCAGGATACAAGATGATCACAGCTTCGAGCTAGAGCACTGTTCATTGGTGATACCACGAGTGCTACCTTAGAGGATAACCCATTGAAAACAATATTTGCATTGCGTGCATTTTGTTGGGAAAGAAGGTCTTTTAAACTATAAATTTCATCCAGTGTTAAAAGCATCAGTTCACTTTTCCGACGATTGCATGCGCAAGCACTGTTGAACTACAAGGCAAACTCTGCAGGTGCCCTAGGGGATATTGACAGAGTATGTGATACTTAAGTCAGGCGCCAGCTTGTTGCTTCTGTTCAACTACAGTCCAGCGTGCGGACATGTCGTCAGTTACAGGGTGGAGTGTAATATTATTTTCAAAGGAGGTCCCAAATTCAGAGAACCTCGGGTCATTTAAAGTTGGCGCGACAGAAGTTCAGTCTTCCATTTATCAGATTCTGCTCGGTAAGCGTTGATGCCCAGAACGCCATGGGTCAAATATTGAGAAAAGAAAGGGAAGAACTTTGATACCTTATCAGAGAGTGGAGTATTAAGAAATAGTATAATGAAGAAGATTATTGAGAATCCTCGTATTAGATCATATAGCGAGTACAAAGGTCCGCTACCATCTATCCTTCTGATGTTTTTCGTAAACCGGAAGTGGATCAGATGTTGAATTAGATAGGTGTTAACGTATGAGGAGTATGTTTTCTCGGCTTTTCAGCCGACAAAGCTTGTAACAATATTGTTTTTGTCGTAAGGGCCTCATGTACTACAACTGGCGCTATTTTAAACGGAACTTAGGGTAGTTAATCCGACGAAGTTTGGTAATGCGTGAGCTTACACTCCTACTGCCTTTTCCAAAAGACGGAAAGTTTGCGTTGTCAAAATCATGCTCAGTTTAAACACAGTTTAAAGGTAGTCCAGTGCAACGGGACGGAAGAATAGAGACTTACCCTGGTACCTATACTGGATTCCGGGAAAAAACTTCATAAAAACCCCTTTACAAAACAAAGAGTATATTGCTGGATCTAGCTAAATGTTGTTCCACCAAGCCCCATGTCTTACTCCTCACGAAAATTATTGCAGCTGTTCAGGGAGGAACATCAGAGAGTATTGTGAAAGGCCTACAGGTATGCCAGAAAGTGAGTTGCTAAATCAAAAATGCTGGATTCTAAAAAAAACTCTAAAGAAAGCTTCTAGTGAAATTTGTAGGGAATCCGCGAGAACCATTTCACATATCAACAAGACAGTCAAGAACATATGACTTATTCCAACACTTTTACACGACCGATCCCGGCACGGAATAAATTAAAGACAGACAATTTTTGTAAACAGTTGAGTAGACAGGTTGCTTCTTAACAAAAAAGGAAAAGGAAATATTGCTTATTCTAGGGTGATCAGCGATTCAAAAAGTTATTTTGTTGAAACTCACACTCCAATCATACAGCACAAATTACTAGCGTGAGAGTTGATATTAAAGCACATGCTGGAGTTCCTCATGACAATATCTTTGTTGTTGAGTTGGTTTGGCAATTCAGGGTCTTTGCGAACAGTTCTGGTTGGAATTCCAATGGGGCACTAATTGGGTTGCTCCGCTAGTTAGCGCGTGACCATTTTTTAATGTTCTTATGAGGGCGAGAGATTCGATTCAAAAGTTGCTAATGGAAAGAGGAAGAGAATCGTTTGAGCGGGTGGCTCGCCTGGTTAATTCAACATTCGTATATTGACGATGTTTTATCTATCAATCATAATGATTTTCGCATTCAATATGTCGATTCGGAATAGTACTCCCAACGAACTAGAAGATAAAGGACACCAACAGAAAGTCTTATCCATGCTGCTTGCGGTACTTTGGATTATCGTTCAGTTGAACATTGACATTATACGGCGAAGAGGCTAACTAGCTGCAATTTTGGACAAAACGGGACGATTTCACGCTATCTGGCCACGGGTCAACGTTCGCACATATTTTATGTAGCAGATAGGTTCCATGATCACGGCTGCAGTATGGTGTGTCATGTCTCTCAACCTTATTCGAAACGCAAGAGCTGCTGTGTTCTTGCGGTCATGAATCGAGGTTGAATCGAGGCAAGCTACTTACGAGACAAGTTGGTTGTGTGCTCGGAGGGCGGTTTCAACGTCAGCGTGTTAAAGGGCGCGATTGGTCGTCTAATCTGGATGGTCTGTGTCGATAGACAATTGAGTTACCAGATCATGAGAGCTATCATTGAGTCAAATTGCTGATGCTGAAGTGCTGTGTTTCATAGCCATTTGTTTTAAAGCCGGGTTTTCACGGACAGGCGTGATTTGCAACTACGGACTGTTTCCGTTTGTACGCTGGCGATCTAAAAGCTATGGCGGGCGCTCACGGACGGGTGTACGGTCAAGCAGGGGGGGATGCTTATCCTTTCCTACGGCCACCTGATCCCACCCTGGTGTGTTCCAGAGCGTGTGCCGGTGATTGCCACTGCTTGTTTTGTATTCTATAGTTGTACGGAGGATTGATCACTTCGTTATCTTTGCGCGGGTTTACTTCTAAATTAAATTACTTTGCCCGATGCTTTCCTGCTGATTTATTAAATAGATGAGCCATTATTTTTCTTCCCATGAGAAGGGGTCTGGGTGCTATCCACTTTTCTGTGCGTAGTATGCTAGATTACAAAATAAATATACATGAAAGTTAAACCGCGACCTGGTCCTAGATGTCATATCTCCAGCAGGAGAGTACTAAAGGGAAAATAACAGGACTTCGGATAAAGTGAACGCTATGGTATTTCGAACCTATCTGCTAAGACTAGAAAAGCCTACCAAACCCCGGATGAGCATGGTTAGGCTCAAATGGACGAGCGCCTAGTCTATGAAACACAAGGTATGCTCAAGAGGCAGTAGTCGAGATTATAGAAGCCGATCTCGGCCAACAAGTTATATTGTGTAAAATAGATGGGGTGGAAAATGAGATTATTTATGACTGAGCTCATAATGTAATTTAAATATATCAGTTCTGGTTTTAAGCGCGTGGGGGGGATACTCAGGCTTACTAATCACTTGCGTGACCTTTTTCCCGTGCTGGCGTTCGCGTGCTTTCTTGTGCTGTGCAATCATGACTAAAAACAGACGATAATGAAGCGGGAGGCAAGAGGGCCAGTGAGGCAAGTAATTATATCAATGGCCAATTCACGTTCTATCGGATAGGGTGAATTCAAAAGCTCCATTTTATCATTAGATTAGCGTTTTTTAGTTGATATCATACTGGGGGTGGAAAGGAGCGATATTGCGAAAAAATATCATTCTCAGAAGGCTATTTGGCCGTGACAGGGAGGGGGTATGAATAATATTGCAGACGCCAAATTAGATAAGCATTGATACGACTAGACGGATATGGGAGCAATACTGCCACCCTGCCGATTCCCTACAAATATTACTTCCGCGACGATGTGCATTCCAAACTTTAACTATAGCAAACTCTGCGACTGCCGGTAGATAGTTTGACGAATTTCTGATACTTGAATCCACCCAGTAGTTTTTGTTCTTGGTCGTTTCAGACCATCAGTCCCGAGCGGACATGTCATCTACAGGGTGATGTATAAGAATAGTTGAAAAGTGGAGGGATCTGAAGGATTCAGCGTATTATTTAAAAGGTTTCCTAAATTCAGAGAGAAACCGTCGGTCATTTAATTGGCGACGAGAACTTCATCGGGGGGAGGGGAGGGGGGGGGGGGGGTGGGGGTCGAGGATCGGAGGCCATCAGTGCTCCATCGTGTGAATTCTTGTGCGAAGATTGGTCAGTCACTTGCCCAGAACGTCGCGATATGGGATTTTCTGCCTGATCAGGCCGGATCAGATCGGCGGTGTTTAGCCTGTGTTCTGTCGGTCTGTTTCGAAAGTCGCTTCGCAACGAGAACTTATACCTTCAGAATGGATTAAAGTACCTTATAAGAAGAAAACTTGGAAATCCCTGGACACTTGTGGATGTAGAGCAGTGGTGGATACGCTACCAGATAGTCCATCGCTCTTGCAGGCTGCACCATCAGTCACATCTCATCTCTCAGTATTGTCGGTTTCGTAAACGCGGCGTCATCTGATCTCCGCACGCCATGTGGTTGTGTCTCAACGCTATAGCGTGTCACCAGGGATGTGCAGGGATATATACTGCTTGTGATTCCAGCACCACGTACCATTTCCATAAGAGCGCTGTGATGTAACACGAGAAATGCACGCTCGGTCTGTTCAGCTATGGCTCTCCGTCCAGGCGAAATCAACAAGCTGATCCGCGATAGAAAAAATCAATTAATGCCGAAAGCCCAGTCATAGTTAAAAGACTTTTATATAATTGATCAATACCTGGACATTCCGACTCGCGTTTCCGAGTTTTTAATTTGTGATAGACCTTTCAAAGAATTAATCCGACACTGACGTACTCTATTTATACGACTATAAACTCCATTACTATATTAGGCAATCTTAAGCTCCACTGGCTGACGGCTCAAACAGTTGAGATATAACCAGGAAGATCAAGAGAGGCCCGTGGACAATGATGACCTGCTGACCTCACAATTAGAAAAGGTCGTTGGGGTTGGTGTGCTGAGTGAACTGATGATACGAGGGCTGGCTGGGTCCTTCGTAATGTTTGGGGGGCTCCAGGTCTTTGGGGCAACACTACATTGTGGTTCACGTTTTGATTATAGATAAAGTTTGCCAACTTTCGTGTTTGAGCATCGAGGCTTGAAGAGAACGCGATGATTGATCGAAATGCCCGCATCTAGGTGCACTATCAAAGATTTGGGTACCGTTGATACTGAGTGGTAGTATGTATAACCCCTTGGGGGTCGAGGCCCTCTGCTGGTGGACTGTTAGTAGTCGGCCCGCGGAGGGTCTCTACGAGCGCCGGAGTTGCTATGTTGACGTTTTACTAGCCTGTTAAAGATACGGGATGTATGGCTATTGAGATTTGCCGGCAGTGGTGAAATTGGGAAAGGGTTGTATTATCAAAATTAAGGGGGGACTTTATCTCGCCGTTCGGGGGGCGTGGCTCTGGGTCCTGTCGAAGTGTTTTGGGCGGGGCTCCAGAGTCTTTTGGGGCAGCTACATTGTCGACTTTGTGGATTATGAGATTAGATTTCATTGTTAATCGGGATTTCCAACATTTCGGTGTTTAGCGATCACTGAAAGAGACATGATTTGTCGAAATGGGCGCCACTGGGCGTGCATCAAAATGGGGGAGGTACCGTGATGATGAGTTATATGTATGACCCCTGGGATTAGAGGCCTGCTGCTTGGGTGGACTGTAGGTCCCCGAGGGGTCTCTATCAGCCCAAGGGTTGCCTATGTACATAATGTTACTAGCTGTAAAATAGGGGATATGTATTTTGAATTGCGAGTGGCTTTGATTTGTGGATGAGGTGATGAGAACGGTGGAATCTATATCAATAATTAAGGGTTATCTCCCCGGGGGCGGTAAGGCTCTGGTCCGTCCCTGTCGAAGAGGTGTTTGGCTCCAAGTCTTTGGGCGGACTACACTTGGTCGACTTTAGTTTGATAGATTAAGAAGATTTCATGTATCGGGAGGATTTCGGCAACATTCCGGGGTGGGTGAGTGAGCGGATTCACGTGTAAGAGACATGATTTTGGTCTGAAATGACCTGCATCTGGTTTGCATCAAAGATTGGTCAGGGGTGTTTACCGTATGGCGGATTGTATATTTATGACCAGGTGCGGACTCGGGGTGCGAGGCCTTTGGGGTGGTAAGAGGCCGCTGGGGCAGCGCGGTGTCTGGCGTGGAGCGCGGGGCCAGTCGCTGGCGCGGCTGGTTGGACTGTGGAGTGCCCCGACGAGGGCGGTCTTCTACGAGCCCAGTGTGCTGAGTGTTGACTACTTGGGTGTCTTACTGAGCTTTCAAAGCATACGGACTATGTATTTGATGATTGGCGCGAATGAGATTGGTGAAATTTTGGAAATTTATATGCAAATTTATGGAGATTATCGGCGGTGGTCGACCTCGGGGTGCGTGCTTGGGTCCTCGAGAGCTGATTTGGGCCACAGTCGTTGTGGGCACCTACGATTTGGTCACCTTTTATTATTAGATTTAGGCAACTTTGCATGTTTCGGGATTGTCCAAGGGCGTGGGGATGGGATTTCGGGTTTGGGTGAGCAATAACACTGCAAGGAGACGTGATGATTTCTTTTCGGAAATGCGCATCTGGGGGTGCCATCAAAATTGTGGGGGTGGGTGACCGTAGTACGAGTTTATACGATTTAAAGGAGTTTGGCGTGTGCTATGTATGAGCAGCTACATACAAATATAAATGATGATATGTGGTCGTAGGTGGTGGAGTGATAGTGACATTGTACCTCATGTACAACTAGAAAAGGATATGGTTGCTAGTGTGAGACGTAGAGTACAAGGTAAGAAAGTATTGGCGGGTAGGGGAGTAGTACTCGAGGAGAGAGTGCTAGTGAACTACATACTAATTAAAGCGGTATTGGTGGTGTGTAGAGGTTTTTATAAGGCAGGTATGGTTGGGCTCAGGTAAAAGCGTAGACGAGACGAGATTGAAAAAGTTTGGAAATGAGCTCGCTGCCGCGAGTTGTGCCTAAGTACAGCAAGTGAAGGTATACAATTAAAGAAGTGCGTTGTGTGGGTGCTGAGGTGAACCTACAGTTTACGAATAAATAAGAGTGGTGTGGGGGGATTTGAGTGCATAAGTGAAACTCACCATACGGATTAAAAAGTGTGGGGAAGGGTGTAGGGTTGGGTGCTAGTGATATCTTGAGTATTACAATTAAGAAACATGGTTGTGTTGTAAACGCGGCCACGGTGCTTTACTAGATACAACAAAAAGGGATGCAAGGGCCTCTGGACGCAGGTTTCCATTTTAGCAAAGTGAGGACTAATAAGCATTAAATTTTCGTAAGCATGTGTGATTCGTTATTCCGCGGTATAAGAAGTTACGTAACGCGGACTAACAGAGATTGGGTGTGGAGGCTTTTGAGGCTTTCCCTTGGACGATAAATTGTTTGTGTCTGTGAAGTGACGGTAGGGTCTTTACTATCAACTGCCGCAATTTAGAATACGAAGATGTCGTGCTGAACTCTACGGATTTCTGTAATCGTGTCAAAAACTTTACAAACTCGACATGCTCTTTACAAAAGAACGGGAAAGTTCTGTCAAGAATTCGGATGCTTTAGTTTAGTCTAAATGGTGTAATTCGGAAATGACGAAAAGTGGGATGAGGATTACAAATCGTGCGGTTACCTTATCAGGGCTGGATTCCAGAAAGAGACTTCGATAAAAATCCTTACAAAAGAATTGTATATTTGCTGGATGGTGAGTAGTTACATAGACATACACGGATATTAAATGGGGAAGTATTGAAAGTGGACATAGACTGGAAGTTCAAATTTTAAAGGCAAAGGATTATGGCGGAACATTGGTTGATCGATCTCGGTAAGTCCTAAAATTAGGTGAATGACGAAATAACGAAAGTGAGTTGGGGGAACATCACGCGACCCGCTGGGACACATCAGATTGAGGAGTGGGGTGCGGAGATCAGGGCCTGCCTAGGAGGAGGAGTAACCGAGGGATGACACAATCGGTTTTTCGGAGGAGGGTGAAATGGACTGTTCAATGTATACCCTCAGCTTATGCGAAGTATTTATATTTGTGTGATACATGAAATTGGTGATAAAAACAGAGCAAACCGTATACTGGTCGGATCTGACTGGCTATGCCGTTGCTTTTCGGCTTAAATCTGAGGGAATGCTCGGGTAATTTTGCCGGGATTTTTTTTGTTATCGGCCCCAAAAACGCCTTTCAGAAACAGGGGGAACGCGCGTTTGTTCGGGATTCTAACAATCTACGGTTGAACCGTGACGAGCATAAATCTGGTGACGCAATGTGAGAACAGAGTTTTTTCGATTTTAAGTTGTTACGCGGTGCGGCAGTTCATCAAGAGTAATGTTTCCGAGCGTTGACTAGACACTTATTACACCTGGAGGGGGCGTGGTTTTCTATTCTCAGGAGGGGAAGACAGTATGTGTCAACTAGTTTCCTGTTCTAAGTCAAGGCGATGTCGAGCCCCAGTAGACAATTTTTACATTGGAAGAGAGAGGAATAACAATGCTAGTTTATTACGAGCTGAAACATACCATTAATGGTGTAGAGTAGTGGGTACAGATGACTGAATACGAGTATGATGTGAGAATGTACTGGGACGAAACAGTGGATGAATCTTAGTTTATTAAAGTTGACATCAGCCATAGAGAGTATGTACAGGTGACAGGTGGCGAGATGACAAGGTATAATTGGAGGTGATTCGGTATACAGAGTTGACATCACCCATTCCGATTCAGCATAGTTTTTGCAGGTGGCGACAAACACAGCTAGTAATGTAGTCTATACGAGCGTTGTGGAGAACTCACCAAAGCGGGGTGCAGTGAATGCATACAAAGGGACATACCGAAAGAAGTATAAAGTCAGTTATACAGGCTGAAAGGACCACCGGATTTAACCAGTGAGCATGTAAAGAGAGGACGGACAGGAGTAGTAAGTGCGCAGGGTGCAATACAAGATGTCGCAAATGAGCGACCATAGGGGACAGCCGTGTGGATCCACAGGGGACATACAAGAAATAAAATTAGTTTGCACAGGTGAGGCAATACCACCAGTGAGGTGGTAGTGTGTTACGAGGGGGTGGGGCATTTCGACTTGCCGGATATTAATGGTAGTTTGGATACGAGTGACATTACACCATTGCGCAGTATGCACAGGGGACATTCAGGACGTGATAATGTAGGGTTTGTATTACACAGCTGACATAATACCAGTAGCGTGAAAGTAAGTAGGTTACAGGGGGAGGACTATACCTCACGTTTAATGATAAGGTTGTATCTTAACGAGGTGGACATAGCACCCATAGCAGTGAGTATTGCCACACGGGACTGAATACGAGTGCGCTCAATGGTAGGTTGTTATTGAGCAGTGACAGTACCGACCAGGTGATGCCGGGTAGTACTTCAGGACAGGTTACGACCAGTTAATGCTAGTTCGCCGTGTATTACAGTGAATATACAGCATATAGCATGAGGTATTACAGAGGAACAGAGAACAGTTATGGTAACGTTAGTTTTATATAGGTGAAGAAAATCGCAATAGGACATGGAGCATGTCACTAAGTGGCACGCAACACGCTGAGTGCAGTATAATGCAGTTTATATCAGATGACGTTACACATACCAGCGAGTAGGCATAGTATAGCTACAAAGCGGGACATTCACGATTGATGATAATGTAGATTCTGTTAATAACAAGTGCACGGGAGAGGTACACCGATTGAGCTAGGTAGTGCGTACGATTGGAGCATACAGTAATAATGTGAGTTTATACGCAGTGGGACATACACCATAGCAATTAGGAAGTGTAACAGGTTAGACATCACGAATGATAATGTTTAGTTGGTAATCACCACGTGACAACACCATAATGCATAGGTATGTTACAATTCGGAACAAACGGAGTAATAATGTAGTTTGACCTACAGTGACATACCGACTCCATAGGCGATAGCTCTGTTTGACATGGGGATCCACTGACGGAAGTGATAATAATAAAGTTTATACTTCATTATGAGTTTAACCGGAGAACAGATTTACGACGATTGATTAGCGATGTCGAGGATTGTTACAGGGGGGCACGAATTAACAAAATATAGAAGAGCTAAGGGAGCTTATTGAGAAGGGCCGCAGAACAGTAGTACAAGTGAAAAAGAGACCATTAGCAGACCAATTAGCGATTGGTAAATGAATGGCCTTAGTGGGATAGATAGCGAGTAATTAGCTATAATGCTGAGGTTTATTACGAGTTGAACTAGATACGACCATAAGCTCAGTGTGTCAAATAGCTACAGAAGGGGAGTAGCTACTCGAGCGGTGATAATGGTTTAAGTTGTAGTACAGGACGAGTGTGTGACCCTAGACCGTAGATCCGATAGCACTGTGTGGCAGTTACTGCTTGTAGAGGAGGAAAG
>CAJDSM010017872.1:0-19229 GCA_903981925.1 Ostrea lurida
TTCAGTTAAAAGTGGGGCCCGGGGTAGCGCCTGAAAATGAATCTACGGCCAAATAAAAAGATGCGAATTGCTTGGTCATACTTTTGAATCATCGTTGAGAAATAGGATCAGAAAACTACTTATATTGATTATTTATAAAAACTGACTTGCAATGTATGAGACATTTATGTGAAATGTGAACAAGTATAAGATCGGAAATTTCATACTTATTTACGATCCGGTCTATTATTTTACGAGTAGCCGAGAAGATACGGACTGCATCCCGAGTTTTTCAGGTTATTGTTTATGCGCATTTAAGCTCGGAAACGATGTAAAATGCGGGAATATTTGAGATTACCAAAGTTTTCTTGTTGATTAAAATTAATCTTGTTATGAAACGATCAACGAAAGTGCAAGAAAACTGGCAAAAGAGAGCACACTAAAGTGGTAATAATTATACAGTAAACAGTTGATATTTTCTATTCCATAGCTGTTGTGATTAAGTTGCTGTGTTTTGCAGTTGTGAAAAAAACAACCCGACCAACAATTCAAAAAAAATCTTGGAGAAACACATTTGAAATACAAAAATCTTGGGGAAAAAGAATTTAAATTCAAAAATCTTGGAAAAAATTTATTGAGTACTTGGAGACATTTGGGCCTTGGAGAGTAGTCAAGCTACTTAGACAAATTTTATGCTTAAATTCAATTAAATAAGAGATTGACATTACCAGATCAAGAAGAATAAATGCACTTGGTGAATCAAATATTGCTTCATATTGCGTATTTTATTTACCATATTTTTGCAGATATGTGCACATTGAGTCATGTTTTTTTGTAAAACGTTATTGATGGTTTTGACAAAAAAATTGATAATGCATTTTGTTTGAAAAGCAAATTAGAATAATTAAAAATGTGACACATATGATACTTGTCTCATACTATCCACAGTACCGTACTTCAAATTGGTTTGTTCAAACGGCCACTATATATATTAAAATCCAATCAGTGTAATAAATCTCTGTAAATAAGTCCTACACAATACATGTAAAATAGTCTGCTTCCCCATTGTGGTTTCCAACTTAGTTTCGCTCTGCTTGCTAGATATTCATTTGATTTGGTACATTGCTTACAGATCCAGGTCGATTTTGGTTTCGATCCTTCATTTTTCCAGCTGAGTTATGGCCCTTGATTTTAGAAAATTCATAAATATCAGTTTCTGATTTTTTATACGCCCGTCAAGATCGGACCGTATTATGTATAGTCGTCGTCCGTCTGTCCGGGCTATTTGTAGGCTGAACCGTAAGCTTCAGGATTCTTACAACTTTGGTACAATTGATTAACATGGTGAGAGGATGATGCCCTAAGTTTTTCAAGGTCAAGGTCGAGTGTCACTTAGTAGAAAAACGTTGTACGGCGGGATACAGACCGAACCGTAAGCTCCAGGATCTTACAGTTGGTTACAATTGATCACCATGATCGACAAGAACAGACTACCTACCGAAGATATATAGTATTATGCTCTACCCGAAAAAAAAAAATCTTCTGGGCTGAGCATTAGATCGTCCAAGTCTGCTCTGTCTGGTTTCTCGTGTTCCGTCCCGTCCGATAACTGCTCCTCTGGGCTTTTTTATTTTTACATATCTAACCTAAGATCTCGTTTCATCATTAAAATTTTTGAGTACTAATTTTTGCCATCAGACAATGTATATCTCACATGGCTTTGACATCAATTTATTGAAATATGTACTCTAAAGGTTCAGCTCAGAAACTTATAAATTTATATTCCTTATAGTATGATATCAACAATGTATTTTACATAAATAATGTTACATCATATCCTTACTCCTAATTCATATTCATAGATTTCATACATAAATTGATACTCAAAATAATAGTGCTTTGGTTGACAATTAGACTAATACAATTTTTGTGTCCTCTTTCTATGCAAAAGGATCAGTTCTATTACAAGGTCGGTAAGGTCACTACAAAGCATTTTAAACCAAAGCGTGATAGGGCTGAAAAAGAGCTTATGATTTAAACAGATATATTGAGAACAAGTCCATTGTAAGATGTATCCAGTGACAAAAGATAATTAATAGCCAAATGGGGTTCAGTAAATATCAAGGTCATTTGTTGAAAGGTCGGAGGTCAGCTTACGAATGAGCGTATGTTAAAATACAATGAAAAACGTTCTTATTTTAACAGTTTATTAAACACCAAGTGACTGAATCATACCTATCCTAGCTGAGAAACGTCTATGTATATAACAAGCAAATATACATCTTTAGTCAAAGATGCGACTAAAGGTCCCTACTATTTGCGAAAGAGTCAAAAGTCACTTAATAATAGAGCTCAGTGAGGTCTGGAATTATAGAACCTCGATACGGAATATTTCGAATTCTTAGCTTTACCTTACGTAGTATTTCATTTTGGGTCCTCATCATCATTATTCGGGTTATAGCAACTACTTCCATCGATGTTTAACTGAGGTTCAATTTGTGTTTTTCGAAGATCAAGATAGTTCGTCCCATTCCGTATAGTTTCATTCGATGTCACGTAAGTAGAGAAAAACGGGTATGTTAGCAGAAATAAAAGACCGAAAACCAGAATAGCTTTGCCAAATATAGGCATATCTAACTACCTGACAGAGGTAAACAACATGTTTTAGTACCACCATGGAAGGACGAGACGAGAAGGCCAATTGTCTATATAGTCTCTCTTTCAAAAAACTCAAGCGTCGTAGTAGTCACGTTAGTAAGCTATCACAATTGCTGGCAAGAATATCAGACTAAACACCGATCTAAAGCCTCCAGCGACTGTCTTGACAACTGTTAGTAGCACAAATGTGTGGTATCTACCCATGATAAGAGGAAGATGCCTATCGTGTTGTTTTTCAGCAGGTCGAGCAATAAGCTCTCGAAGAGTCAAAATGGTGCGTAGTCTACACTTACATAGAGACAAAACGCGGTTGGTCTTAGAGCAGCGGATACAGACTCGAATCATTAAGCTCCGGAACTTACGACTGTGGTAAATTGATCACAATAATAGGAGATGATTGCCTAGTCGCTTTTTTCAAGCGTCAAAGGTCAATATCACTATAATGGAGGAAACCCTATTGTAACATTAAACAGAGATCAAACATGTATTTGAGCTGGACCATAAGGAACTTGGTACCTTACCGCACCTATATGCGTCAAGTGAAGGAATGCATATGTGACTTCCAAATTAGCATGACTTATTAGAATTAGCATTTAAAAAAGGAACTTAGGTATCGTAACTCTCTCTAAATTATTGAACCCCTACTCGAAATATTGTTCGGGCGTATATGCCACGTTGGCGTTGCTCTTAGGTTTTCTTCGAATCATGTCTTTGCAAACGTAGTGTCATTTGATAATTTTTGGTACATTGCTTTGCCTATAACCAAGTATACCAGATCATAATGCTTTCCTATAAATATTCTTTAGAAAGGGTTCAACTATCTGTGTCCATTTCATATGAATGCACTAGGTAAGATTTATGGCCCCCTATGACGTATAGTACTTTATCATAAATTGTCAGTTTCCGCACTTTTTTTCACCACTGCTTCAGTATTTTTCAGTTATGATATTTTTTGAACATTGGCTTTCTGCTCATACCAATTGTATACAGATCAATGAGTGTCGAAATTTTGTTTTATTCAGTTTCATTTTTTACTGATGTATACTATTGCCCTTGAAAACTCTTTAAAAATGAATTGCATAATATATCATGTTTTACCGAAACTTTTTCTCACTGCTTGAAAGATATTCAATTTGATATCATCTCTTCTCTCGAATAATACCAATGTTCTCCAAGAATCGAATTTGGAATTTGAATCATAATTCTTATTATACTACGTTATAGCCCTTGTCCATATCTCTGTACTCGCAGCCAAAGATGATTCCCATTTACCAATAAGTATATGATATAAGCTACATTAATGATATTATGAATATTGTTAGCACCGCGATCAATTAATTTGTGTACGGTAATCGGTAGGGAATATGTATTGCTATCATACTCTCAGAATGCGTTGTATTCATTATTAGATTTTTGTATTTTAACAAGCAAGGATAAAACCATTTGAAATCTCTTCTTTTTCAGATCGTTTTTACTTTCTCATGGGCGTATCGAAATGTACATTGCCATTGATAATCGGTACTTTCAATTTAGTGGTTCAAAAAATTTGGATTTAATTGTTATTTTTATGTTCATTTGCCAAATATTACGAAAACCGATTGCAACAATCTAACACTGATAGGTTGACTTCTTTGATCTGGTTTAATATCAATACACTTTTTTAAACCTCGTGATGACCGCTTAATATCTCATCAATCTCTAACTGTCAGCCAATTGAAACATACATTATAATGTATGTATGTCTTAACGAATTTGATTTATAGAGAATTATGATTAAGCAAAAGCAAACAATCAGTCAGCGTATTTTAAGATACACAGGAAGTCTCAGTCATATTTGGTAAAACACATAATATTTCCAAGGTTAAAATAAAATCAAACTCTTCATTGTCTATTATATTTGATAATCTTTCCCGACCCAAACTCAGTAAGTATTGAGAGGAGAGCAGGCACTATGCTAATATACACTATATAATCTTAGTAGTATTCCAACAAGTGCAGTCTCCTACTCTGTTCCCTCTCATTTCCCTTGCACTCATAGGGAAAATTCGTTTCTGAATGTGCTATACACTGAATAAAGCAAGAGCTAGCAATGTCGAAATGCATATTAATAATACTCGCAGGGGTTCAAATGCTGCAAGGTGAATAATCTCCCATCGTTCTTTCATACTCATAAAAACAATTTCATGTCTATGAATTCAGAGAGGGCTTTTTGCTCTCTCTCAGACAAATTTTAGTCAATGAATTGCAATAAATAACACCTAACATATTGATTCTTTTGTGTACTATTATTAATTTCGCTGGACCCAATTTCTATTTGATAATTTGAGGTGGATTCGATGTACAATGTCAGATCTATTAAATGCTAGTCCTAAAGATTATAAAGAGATCTTTCGAAACATATTCTAGTACATAGAGATGGAATCTTCAAATGATCACGTTAAGACAACAATCCCCACACAAGTACAACATTTGGCATATCAAATATGGACTCTAACATTAGTAAAGATATGTAGAAAGTACTGAACTTTTATTTTGAAATTAAATTCAATGTGACCCGTCTCCTGTCAGTTTACTCTCAGTACTTTGATTTATATTGATATTTAAGCTGTACTTATTCAACATAGGTCTTATTGATGTTCCAGTGAGTGCGTATTCGCGCAGACTTGCATAGTCATCATTATCAATATTCGTCTAGTATTACTGTGCATGGTTTTATGTTAAGCGCTTTAGAGTTAGATTTTTTAAATAGGGCGCTTTATACAAAACTTCTCATTGTATTGTATTGTATTTAATCTCGTTAGGTCTCAAACAAAATACAAAACATTAGTTGAGGCCAACACGAAACCCTGGACACCACCTGAGTGGGGGAGTAAGCTAAGGTACCTAAGCATCCCCTGTCGACTGGTCACAACCCGCCGTAAACCCATTGTAATGATCACAATATATTTGAATTAGAGTCCTCAATGATGGAATATTGCGAGCACACCAATAAAGAACTAAATCATGTCTAGAGATTTCCATGTAAATTCATAACATCGAAAATAATTACCTGTGCTTTCTCCCCCACCACCCCCCCAACCTCCCACAGCCCCCACTCCTCCCCCCCCCCCCCCCCCCCCACTCCCACCCAACGCCACCCCCCGCCCACCCCACGCGCCCCCACCCCCCCCCCCACACCCCCACCCCCCCCCCACCCCCCCCCCCCACCCCCCTCTGCTAAGATATATATAACAGAGTGTGAAAAACAATAGTGTACGTGTAAGGAACAAAATATGAGAGATCCTCCCTTTTGTGGTCCTTTGGATTTGGTAACAGTTATATAACACTTAAAATTCATTAGAGAATTACGTCTGCTCTCCGGTCAATAGCAAAGTCGCTGCGATTGTTATATAGAAATAATGACGTTTACTTCTACAAAGTCTTGATACGCTGGAAATATTAGGGTATGATTAATCTCTCGTTATCAATACAGTGCAAAGTACTGGTAGCCCTGATCTTTAAAACGGTAATTCATATTCTTCACAAGATAAAAATTCTGCATGTTTGGCTGTATGTCACTAAACTATAAAGTGCAGAATAGCAAAAAACGGGTATTTGCATCCAGTGTCGGAATACTTAGTTTAGTTAATTGTCGGAAATCCACAAGTGGGATTATGGTTAATATGGGAGCGAGAAGGTTACTCCGCCAGTATGTGCCAAAATGTCTTACTTGGACGACTAACAAAAATACCACTAGGATTTTGGCACGTATTCGTATGTTAATATCAGACAGTAAAAGTAACATTCATAAATTATGGATTTTGCCATGTGAGTATGAAGGTGACATTCTACAGAATAAACTCCAGTTCACTGCCGACAAATAAGCGTTACAGGTGCAATATACGATGTTGTCATTTTCTAGACAACGTATATAAGTACTCAAGTCTAACTTTCTTACGTTGTTTTTGTTATTTATGATTAGTCCCGCAATGTTATCTTTCATATACTATGTATTAAAGTTTGTATCAGTCCAACTGTTTTAGTAGACTAGTAGATAAGTTAGTAATTTCCCGCGCCACGACGAAGAGTTTGATCGTTTTGGCCGTGTATATAAGGTTGTGTGCGACCTCTCATGCTCAGGTGCGACAATATCGTTTCCCAACCACAACTCCTCCTGGACAGCTTCGACAGGATTTGATAAACTCAGGATGGAAGTGTTAAATATATGGAGGAGTGCAATATTATCAGGAAATTCTGTAATCTCGAGGAGACAAAACTAACAAAACTATAATGTAAAGCGTTAGGACTTGGGCATTTTCACGCAACCTAGCGCTCAATGTAGTTGTTTCCGCCAGTTCATCTTACCTTGACAATAATATAACTAGATATGGACCAAGGGATAAGACAAAACATCAAACTGCATTTGTTCATCTGCAGGAAATCTCTTTCGTGTTCATATATAGTGGACAGCGTGAGTGTACTGTAAGTGCTCATTGAACGTGAGACCCTCTCGTTCTGCTCAGGATCTGTACACGATCAAAAAGCATACTTAAACATCGGTGTCAAACGATAATAATAATCTAAAGAACAAAAACTTATACAGAAATCTGTAAGGGTAACAGCGACCTCCGACAATAAGCGAATTAATGGGGCTGTAGGTTAATTGGTGTGCCATGGAGGACGTAAACAGTCCCTGCTGCCTCTCTCACATCCGCTTGTATCCCTTAGTCCGAAAATAAAGTCAATACGGGATTACCAGGCTTTTAAAAGAGGGAAAGAATTGATACAGGAGTTAATCTAACAAAGGGCTATGAAACATATAATCCTGTGCACCTAGAAGAGTCTTAGTGTATAATATTTTTGTATTCCGCTATTAAAAGTAGTTCTGAGTGAGTACGGACTCGCAGAAGCATAGAAGATTTGCGAATTATGATACTTTAAACTCTCGATGATCATTCTTATATAACCCGCAACATCAACTTTTTGTTTTGTAGTTGGCCTCGCTATAGTAAAAAGAAGTCCTTCCATTAATCCGCATTAGCATGCTTCTTGCACATATCGAGTAACTCAGTAGCCTGGGATCATTATACACATCTCATAATGCACATGTTTGTTATAGTGGTCAATAATTTACTTACAGTAGAAAGGAAAGATTGACACGATTGCAAAAGTTAAGTTCATCACCTATCATATAAATGTAGTTGTCAAGCTTGCCATTGATCAATGTTATGTAAAATATTCCGAAATTGCACGAGAATCATGTCAGATTCTCTGCGGATCCTTCTGGGCGATAAATATCTATAATGCAAATCTTGTGAAGATTAAGGAATGTCAAAGTTTGAATTAGGGACCATCAGTCTAGATATACACCTATATATGTAATAAGAGTTTGAAAGGACCACTGCAGGTTTTTGATTTTTTATAACCGTAAGACAGTTGTTGGAACAGAGATTATTACATATAAGCCTAATTTGTTACATGCTAGGCTAAACGTTAATAAGACCTCAAATAATCAAACTAATATATAGTCATTGATTATTTTTCTCTTTAATATTTACCAAGTAAACAGCAAAACCTCACAAGTGAGTGTTTCCATTATTTCAATGTTTTTACAAAGAGTCAGAGTGCCGAAAACGTGGAGTTTGAACAAGAGATGATAAGTGAGAAAAGCCGATAACTCTGTGCAAGGGAATGCCCTGCTATGGCATGATTCGTCAAACGCTTAGACGTACAATTTTTTAATAGTGCATTGTTTCTTTACCGCTCCATTTAAAAGCTAAGAATCACGTCTCGAGCTAATGACCTTTGAGAGAGACGAAAGATGCCCTGTTGGTGTGACGACACAGAGTTGTACTGAGATAACAGAAAACTATTCCCCAGAATACTGTCATCCCGACTGAGTTACGACAGGAAAACGTATGCCCCACGTTGACTTCATCCCCTTACTTGGACAGTGTAACGAGTAGTAGTGATTCAGCACCCAGAACAATAACAGTAGTAACATTTTCAGACCCACAAGATTCAACCAACAGTTACTGTAGAGCTTCAGGTTTTGTGTCCATGTCCTACGTTTCTAATTGCTTTATTGATGAACAAGTTATTTTAGCGCTTGTATCTCTATTAAATAGTTACCTTTCTGTAAAACGTTGAAAAAACCTTCAACTAAGTTTGTCTTCATGAAAAGAAAAGTTCTGTGTGCAGATTCCGAAGGTATTTTCTACTCCGGTAAAATAAATTTTAACCGGAGGACCATGGAGTTTTACCGGAATTACCACCATTATGACGATGGCTCATTCTTCCTTCAGGGAGCAAAACGTCCAAGATCGGAATCGATAGATTGTTGAAGGTATTCGGTATTGGATGCACAACTATCAAATGATATTTTGCAATATCATGCTATTCGAAAACCAAGGTGATACGGACGCACTGACAGACGCAAATTAAAACCATCCATTTCTGATAGCTACATGTACCAATTGACAAAATACCGGTACCTCAGATGAAGGGTGAAATCTGGTAAAATGCTATATTCTTTGAGTAACTTTGACAAAAAGCATTCAAAGCATAGTGTATTATAACATTTACATCTAGGTCTTTAACAAATTAAAATACGTAATAAAAAATGTGTTCTTATGATCCTAGATGATTTTCGTGTAGAAATTTGTATGAAATTATAATTCATTTCCCACTTAGCATTATTCAAAGGCCTTGTCTCTAAAAATATAGTATATAAGTAAAAAGAGCTTCCGTGATTCAACGTGATTTACATAATTACGATGCAAACACTTTCTCTGCATGATACGTTAATGGCGACCGGTGCCCTGGCGCGTAAATTGGCGGACATGTCATACAATGATATGCAAATACAACCATAGCTCTGTTTTTCAGTACCTCGTGTTTATTATTTTATGATAATTTGATGATATTGCAAATTAAAGCCTGAATCAACTGTATACAAGAAATTTCTGGACTCTCTTTCAATAATGGCTGCTCCAGCAAGCATAAAAACTTTTTTCCAGAACACCTGGACCCTCGCAGTAGCTTTCATTGAATATCACGATTTAACCATGAACTTTTTAAAACCTCCGCTATACGGAAGCAAAGCATGACAAATTTTAGTTGTTTTATTCCAAGTAAGTATAACACGAATACCTCTTAAACGTTAGCAACTCGACTGGTGGGGTTGATTTCCTAATGGGAGGCGCGGATCCATTACTTTATTTCTGCGTTGCATCTAACATCGACAGAGACTCCCACATATGTTTGTACTTATATATTGTATTGACCGTTAATGTTAACGACAAACTAACAATTCAACTTCCCATATTTATGTAGCAATATTCCATCATCACCTGCATAATTATGGTGTGTATGTCTCTCAACTTATTCGATACGCAAAAGCTTGTTCTGCGTATGATCAGTTTTTGAATCGAGGCAAGCAACTTACAGACAAGTTGTTGTTGCAGGGGTTTCAACAGTCACGTTTAAAGGCAGCATTTCGTAAATTCTATGGTCATTATAATATTTTAGTTTACAAAGATGACCTACAATCGGATCAAACGCTTCCTGATTTGTTTCATATCCCTTGTTAAGCCGTGTTTCAAACACTGATTTGACTACGGATTGTTCCGTTTACCTGATCAAGACTCTGGGCTCACGGCGGGTGTGACCGGTCAACAGGGGATGCTTACTCCTCCTAGGCACCTGATCCCACCTCTGGGGTGTCCAGGATTCGTGATTGCCCAACTCTTGTTTTTGTATTCTATTTAGGACTTACGAGATTGATCACTGTTCGTTATCTTTGCCTATACACTAGTGGTAAGAGTGTTCATTTCCTAATGGGAGGCGCGGGTCCAACACTTTATTTCTATATTGCATCTAACCTTGACAGAGACTTCCACATATGTTTGTACTTATATATTGTATTGACCGTAGATGTTAACGGCAAACTAACCATTCAACTTTATGACAACCGGGATGACTTCAGCTTCTCCATCGTCAGCTTCCCAAATTCATGTAGTAGTATTCCATTATCGCCTGTATATGATGTTTACGTCTCTGAATAGATTCTATATGCAAGAGATTGTTCTGTGTATGATCAGTTTTCAAATTGAGACAGACTACTGGCAAATAAGTTTATGCTACGGGGGTTTCAACGGTCTGATTTAAAGTCAACATTTCGCAAATTTTATGGTCGCTATAACGATCCAATCTGATTTTGACTACGGTACGTGAATAAGAAATAGGGCTCACGGCGGTTTGACCGGTCGAAAGGGGATGCTTACTCACCTGATCCTCCACTCCTGGTATGTCCAGGGAGTCCATGTTTTGCACAACTCTTGTTGTATTCTATTGTGGAACTTACGAGAGTGATCCACTGTTCGGTTTTATCTTTGCCTTTTATATGTTATTGACTGCGTGTGTCCTCTTAATTCTGTAATTTTTGTAGGTGTTATGTTGGTTGTATATTGTTTAATGTCCCGCTCTATGATTTTCCCCTTACCAGTATATGGAGAAGTCACCATTGCGCCGATGAAGGGTTGCAAAATTTAGGCCAATGCTGAGCGCTTACGGCCTTCCAGCAGTGGGATATTTGTCGTGACACGCCTGCTGTCATACCGAGTCTCGGTTTTTGCGGTCTTACCCAAAGGACCGCCCAATGTAGTCCCCTCTTACGACAAGCCAAGATTAATGAGGACCTATTCTATCCCGGTACTGTAAAAATAACTAGCTCGAGGCTTTGTTTAATGAAATTCCACTTTTGAATGGCTCTAGTGTTAGGAATTTTACGTATACTGATTCTAATAATTGCGATGTCGTGAAATGAACCAGATCAGTCTTTTCCACGATCCTCTTGCTCTACAGACATCATTTGAAATTGATAATCCAACTGGCAGCATCCCTGCTTTCTTAGCCTATAAAGCCTCTGCAAATCGAACGCAAGGACCTTGCATTTTCGTAATTACCCCATCTGATTACGGAAATTTTTTAATTTCACAGCAGGAATAGATGATGAAAGAATGGCATGCTGTATGACTGGCTTATTTTCAAATGGATCTCTCTTGCAATCGAGTTTTTAAAAAAAAAAACTATGAAAAATGTAGTTATCTCTAGTCTGTAATACTTATCCATCTTTATCCGAATCCAAACTTCCCGTTCCCAGAAGGCAAGGGAGGACCATTATCATGTGGAGCTGAAATACTATTAAAGGTCAGCAGTCCTGAGCACAGCGGATGCTCAGTGACCCCACGCCATTTTACAGATTGAAGATGGCCTAAAAGGTATTCTTCCAATCATATTCAGAAAATAAAAGTTAGTGACATGTTTCCACACCTTGCGAACCCCAAAAAAAAAACCACAAAAGATTTTGTGCCAGTACCCAAAATCACTTGGTAGCACTCCTTAGTCAGCAGCTTCATGGTTGGTAGGTAACCATACGCATTGTATCTATTAGACAAATGATTGGTAGCAATCAAAGCTTCTGGACGTTCATGCTTTCTGAACACAATGTTCAGTTTGAAATGAATAGCAAAAATTTACATTTGAACACCCCCGCCCCCCCCCCAATTATAGCCTTACAAAAAAGCACTTTACCAACAGAAACAAACAGGATAGATATGCTGATGACCATTAATAGAGAAAAGTACCCAATTTTTATTTAAATTATTCTACTCTTCTCTCTCTTCTCTTCTGCTCTTCTCTCTCTCTCTTCTCTCTCTCTCTCTATTCTCTCTCATCTCTCATCTCTCTCTGCTCTCTCTCTCTTTTCCCAAATGTATCCATTTATTTGGCTCATCTGAACGCTGCATTGAAAAATTGAAATAGATAAATGTGTACTCCCACCATCACAATCCGACACTATTCCACCCATTAGGCATATTCCAATATTACACAGGAAATTTTTTGATATCATTCTACCAGCATATCTGATCTGTCGCCTCTGTTGGTACCGTGAGTCCCGGAAATCCCCACTTCCCCCCCCCCCAATTTTTTTTTTTCCATTTTTCATGATCCTTTTCAGAACATCCAATATCCAGAAAACATTGCCCCAGAATTTCCTTTGTCCATCTGTCCAAAAAAATTGTCAACCACCTCTTTGAAACTGGGGTGAAGAATATGTAAAAAAAATGTGTTATGGGAAAAAAGATCCTCATTTTATTTTCTTGAAATCTTACTCACTTTAGCAACCCCTCACCAGGCTCTGGAATACAGGTCAAAACCCTCGAGGGTCCCAATTTATACAAAACCCAGCCAATTGACAAAATTGCAACCAATCAAGATAATACGATTGATCTTGAATTAAACGGGATAAGAATGAATGGCAGAAGGGTAACAAAAAAATTAAAACTGGGAACCACCACAAAGAAAGGCTTGGATTTCTCCAGTTGTTTAAAAGCATGTACTAAGTATGTTTGTTAAAACTTTTCTCTCACACTCGCCACTCTGATTTGGGTACTCCTGTTCGCTCCGGCACACAAATCTCTTTGGTACTCGAGAAAGTTTTACCGAAACATATGACTGATGCATTGTCGTTGATTTTCAGAAGTATCTTGATATAAAATAGGCGAAGTGTAACCAGACATTGTCAGCATATGCTTCCTACCAATGACCAGACGTGACAACAAAAGTTAAGGGAAAAAAGGCTATAGGAGCGCTCGGGCTGATACAGACATCGCATAAATCCAAAAGTCAAAAAGGTACTTGAAATTAATCAAATATACAAATTAAGTGATTGTTTGATTAGAAAATAATTAAGTAGTTCTTTTTCGGAAAGCAAGACACTCTTAGTTCCTTAGAAATGTTAAGGCGCATATCAAAACAAGACCCAATCATTATGACTTTCGTCTGTGATAAGATAATTNAGAAAGCAAGACACTCTTAGTTCCTCAGAAATGTTAAGGCGCATAACAAAACAAGACCAAACCATTATGACTTTCGTCTGTGATAAGATAATTAACAAACTAGATAACTGTCGGTGCGACAGTTAAGTCCAGTGAAGGAAATTCGAAAGGTTAAAATTGAAAGTAGTTTTTTTTTTTAAATCCAAGGGTCAACTAATTTCTATACAACAAATCAGTTCAATATCTTGTAAAGCATTTATTGACAAATCAAGAATACTGAGATTATGGGCAATCTGCACACAAGAAGGCATTTTTTCAAAGTTAAAGAGACACACTCAACGAAAAGAAACTGAAACTTGATCTGTAACTCATTGATATACAATGTACACTTGCATACAAGAAATCAGTTCAATATCTTTCGGTGTTTAGAAAAAGTAATCTTCCAAGGTCAAAGGGGCACTACTCCTTCAACGAATCAAAACGAAAAGCGAATTTGATCTGTAACTTGTCAATATACACCTGTACACAAAATATCAGTTGAATAGCTTAAAGCGTTTAGAAAAAAGTCTGGAAAACCGAAACAAAACTCGAAAAATATACAATCTGGATACAAAAAATCAGTTCAATATCTCAAGAGATTTAGAGGGGGAAAAATACTGTTGACTACTGCTGTACTCTGTTACTGTACATTGCATACATTTCTAATGACATGCAAGTATGTTGTACATTTTATATGTATTATAATGCATTTGCTTGAACCTAAAAAAGATACATATAAAAAGATATGAAAAGCTGAATTTTATTTACTACAGGGGTACACAATTGTAGAAATTTATAAAGATGAAATCATTCTGGAACGCTAACTGCAGGGAAAAAAGTTCCAATTAATTTCCCATAGACCTCAATGTTAACCTTTGGCTCTCTCACTAATTAACTAAATTGATTTTAGACAAATGACCACCAACATTTGAAAGTTCATTCCAAGTGCTAATAAAAAACGGAAAAAAATATATAGGGTTCCGTTGCTTTTATAGGTCATTACCGTCTTCCAAGGAAGATGGTATACATAGTTGAAGTGATTTACAATCTCCGGACTAAGCACTTCCTAACTTTGTGATTGGTAGAAAATGCATGAGATGAAAATTGTCTTAATTCCCATTGGTTAAAATGCCGTTCTGTCCAAGGGAGGTAATATTTCTGTGTTCTAATTTACGTACGAATTAACGTAAAATGTGAAACAAGTATAGCTTTTTAAAAAAGCTTACCGTCTTTAGCAACAACTTTAAAGAGTGAATTTGAATTATCTCTTTTATTTTATTTTTGATTTGTGTCAAAATAGATATCCTTACAAAACGAAGAGTATCCTATTCCAAGTACATACATTTTCTTCACAAATTAAAACCATAAACAACTGTTCCCCTATTAACACTGGTGCAACTTGTACAATGTGTTAAATAGTTTTTATTACGAATCAGGGCCCAATTGGTCATAAACAATAAAGACAATGCACTATAAGGGGATATTACCATTCGTCAATTTTAGTATGTAGACATCAATACTTGGGTTCAAAAACTAAGGCTACCGTAAGCGTTCAAGTTCACAAGCTATTATAATGATCTAAACCCCTTTTAACCCCCCCACTTGTAGAAAAATAATATGGATCCCTGTCCTGACATATGCAGATCTGTAAATGCAATGTTTGCAATACCATGCCAGAGTTTCAGTCTATATAATAAGTGTCCCACAAGCTAATTTTACATCCACACCCGGCCTCACTTAGATCCAATAATAGTAGATAAATTGGATTCTTCTGTCTGACAAAGTTCCAGTCTATCTTGGTGCAACGTAACTTTTAAGGAAATGAAATTTAACCTATTTGTTCCTTCAACAACAAAGTTTCCAAGTTCTATCCCGATAGCTATACATGTAATAATATACGGAATTATAAAGTGTTATCCCCACCCTGTTAGAATCCACCATAATTTTAGTCCCTCCAACATGAAAGCAACAAAACCAAAGAAAGAGTGTGTTTTCAGTTTTCAACGCATAAAAATGAATGATTTTTATGAATAATATATATGTATGCCTTGTACATGTTTTAATGCCATGTATCAATTCCATTCTTGTAATTTTCTTGGTTCGTTTTGTCTTTTTTTTTAAGATTCAAATTCTTGTTACATGTTACTTCGTACGTAAACTAGAATCACAGAAAAATCTACCTCCCTTGGACAGAAGGCATTTAACAATGAGAATTAAGACATTTTCCATCATGCATTTTCTACCAATCACAAGTAAGGAGTACTTAGTCGGAGATTGTAAATCAAACTTCAAAACTATGTATACCGTCTTCTTGGAAGACGGTAATGAAGATTATCGGATAGCCTTTACAAGAATTTGAATCTTTAAAAATGACAAAAACGAACCAAGAACTTGCATTAATGGGAATTGTACACGACTATTACAGGCATATATATGATTTATTATTCAGAGAAATAATTTCATTATTATGCGTGAAAATCGAAACAGGCTCGTTATTCTTTGTTTTGTTTGCTTTTCATTTGGGAGAGGGACAAATTATGGTGGATATAACAGGGGTGGGGATAACACTTGAACTCCTATATGGCTTTCGATAGACTTGAAACTTTGTTGTTGAAAGACAAATAGATCCAATTATTTTCCTAAGTTATCGGAAAACCGGATAGACTGAAACATTGTCAGGACAGGAAGGATCAATTATTTTCGACTCGTTATGGCATTCTCCTTACGCAGAGTTGTCGTCCTTATCCTACTTAGATAAGGTACGACAACCTCTGTGTAAAGAGATGTTAGTTATGGTGGATCTTAGGTGAGGCCGGGTGTGGATGTAATTAGCTTTGTGACCATTATAGATTTTGAAACTAGCTGCGCATAGTATAATGCAATATTGCCATTTCCAGCATTCTGCATATTGTCAGAAGGGGGATCCATTTATTTTTCTAGACGTTAGGGGGTTGGGGGGCTAAAAAGGGGTTTAGATGCATTTTAATAGCTTGTGAATGAACTTATCGGATAGCCTTTAATTTTTTGAACGAGTACTAGATGTCTACATACTAAAAATTGACTAATGTTATTTGGCTCGGAGAATTTATCCATTTGGGCCCCTGATTCGGGTAATAATTCTATTTAACACAGTGTTACAGTTGCCCCACAGTGTTTATATAGGGAACAGTTTTTTTGGTCTTGTGGAAAAGAAAATGTATGTACTTGGGAATAGGGTACTCTCGGTTTTGTAAAGATATATATGTTTGAACACAAATAAAAATGAAATAAAAGAGATAATTCACTTCACTCTTTAAAGTGTTGCTAAAGACGGCAAGCTTTAAAAAAAAAACTATACTTGTATTTTGTAATTTTTAACACACAGAAATCTCAGTAATTACACCCTTCATTTCAACACACCCCTACCATGGCAATTTTCTCATTCCTTTCTCAATTTTTGTGCCAATAATTTTTTTTTATCCGACAATTAAGTTTTAAGCTTTTGATATATTTCTTTCATTCCAATATTTTCCAGTCTTGTATATTAGCCAATCACGCAACACCTGACATTTATCCTACGCTCAATATTTCCCTCGCCCGGGTCACAGGTCAGGGGGTTTGGTACTCTTTTCCTGCAGAGACGTATACTGGTAACTTGTGCATGAGTTTGTCTCGCTTCCAACGAGTGTTCAATGGAAGTTTACATTCAGTGAAAATCCAGACTTCTTATTTTTGATCTTTGCGTTTTTTTCCCTTACAGGAGAGTCATCGGGTGACACATTGATATCCATGCTTGTCCAACGTATTTTCCTTATAATGGGATAGAGATTTTACGCCACTCTGTCCTCTTGAGCCCCTAAAGAAATGCGTTATGTTAATTATGATGAAGGTCCTATACTAGACAGGCTGCTGTCCAATTCCAACATTTCCACTAATAAATTGTTATAATTTTAATTTTATTGTAACACTCGATTTGAATTGGTTCATTATGACGTTAGCAATTCATTACCGCTACACCATGATGTTCTGTCTTCCACAACGCATAATTACCGTTTTGACGCATAACTTATCTATTTGAGATATTCCACATGCCGCGATTCCGCGCGGGCGCTAATCATAGCGCAATTAAGTCCTTTTTAATCATCAGGAGATTTCATTTAAAATAAATTTTTAAGCATAGATTTTACAAATGAAAATTTGCAACGTGAGTATTACACGTAATTAAAAAAAGAAGGAAGACTTGAATAGAACACTTTAATATTACGGGGATGCATTGTTTGGTTTAGAAAAAAAATCGACGCTAAATATGACGTTCAAATCCGACAGTTTTGACTTCGGATGGCGTTTGTATTCCTCGCGTAAATGGTCAATGTGGTAGTTTCGCAGAACTCCAATCCCGCAATACTACATCGAGAGTGGGTTTTTGTATGCGTTCCTCATGGCGGAAATTTGTCATTAATTACACTGTTAATCTAACGTGCTCTTTTCCCCACTAAATGACGTCTTAGAAATACGGCAAAATTCCGTCGCTCATGAAAAAATCCTTGGTTTTCACATATCATTAAAGCAGTTTTCCTGAATTAATTCATAGGAATGAAGCTAAATTTTGCCAGGTTATATGATTATAACTTGGTGAGTTTACGCTTCAAATAATCCGCTTTTGCGGATTTAAAGCTTAAGTTTGCACCAAGTTAAGATTAATATTGTATACCTAGGTCAATTAGCTTCATTCGTTAAATCCCTATATTATTATTTTCTTTGTAAATTAATACAAGAAACAGTTCAACGAATCTGCGGACTGCCGGTCCATTGAAATCGATGTTGGACTGCCGTCAATGTTTTCAATGGACCGGTTTGACGTCATCTCATGAATACTTCGTTGGCATTCGGAATAACTCGTAACTAATCCGTAATCGGGTTGACTCGTCCTTTGGTGTACGTCCTTATTACATCTGTTCGAACTGATCGTGCAAGCTTTCGTTGACTTTTTACCGACTTTCGTGATTTACTTGAACATTTTCATGCATGCACAAGGAAAGGACACCCCCCAAAAGAAAAAACAGTGATAATAAAGACATCAATTTTTTGGGTTTTCTTTCTTTCACTTTTTTTTTTATTGTCCCATAATAAACAATTATGACTGACGTTTGATTGAAATGATTTAGGACCATATTCTCGAACTAATTGATCATTCGTAAGCTTCTACATTGTAATAGTCTTTCATGGAATCATATTATTTTTTGAAACTTATCAAATTTCAAAACATACACACTTGCTGATATATACAATGGAGTATTACATTTATATAAGAAATGTATCTACTTGGAAGCTCTAACATTAATTTTATATAGAAAGTGAAGTTATTTGTTATTATATAACTTCAAATTTTGTTATTTGATATTGTTAATTTGTTTATAACAATCAATCATAAAAAACCATACATTTTATAAATATATTAAAATAAAGATATGTAGTTGGAATTTTGTGTCCATTGATATGTAAACATAACATAACTGGTGAGATATAACAAAACATTTATTGACTGGAGTCGAGGGCAACATGGGTTTTGGTTGGACCTCGACCGAACGTACTTTGGCCTGCGGCGCCAGGCACATTTGGTCCTTGGTCAACAAACCCTTGTTGCTCCTCGGACCCTAGTCAATAATGTATATTATTGTTAATGAAATGCAAATTACTTGAGTGTATTAAAACGCCCTCTACTTATGAATTACTTTCATTATTTAAGATTGAAAG
>CAJDSM010017872.1:20003-47434 GCA_903981925.1 Ostrea lurida
CACTTATCGGATAGCCTTTAACAAGAATTTGAATCTTTAAAAAATGACAAAACGAACCAAGAACATTGCAATTAATGGAATTGATACACGACTATTACAAGGCATATATATGATATTATTATTCAGAGAAATAATTTCATTATTATGCGTGAAAATCGAAACAGGCTCGTTATTCTTTGTTTTGTTTGCTTTTCTATTTGGTGAGAGGGACTAAAATTATGGTGGATCTAACAGGGGTGGGGATAACACTTAGAACTCCTATATGGCTTATCGGATAGACTTGAAACTTTGTTGTTGAAAGACAAATAGATCCAATTATTTTCCTTAAAGTTATCGTGAACCGGATAGACTGGAAACATTGTCAGGACAGAAGGATCCAATTATTTTTCGACTCGTTATGGCATTCTCTTACGCAGAGTTGTCGGTCCTTATCTCTACCTTAGATAAGGACCGACAACTCTGTGTAAAGAGAATGTAGTTATGGTGGATCTAAGTGAGGCCGGGTGTGGATGTAAATTAGCTTGTGGACACTTATAGATTTGAAACTAGCTGCGCATGTATAATGCAATATTGCCATTCACAGATCTGCATATTGTCAGGACAGGGGGATCCATTTATTTTTCTACAAGTTAGGGGGGTTGGGGGGCTAAAAGGGGGTTTAGATGCATTTTATAGCTTGTGAAATGAACACTTATCGGATAGCCTTTAATTTTTTGAACCGAGTACTGATGTCTACATACTAAAATTGACTAATGTATTTGCTCGAAGAATTAATCATTGGGCTCTGATTCGGTAATAATACTATTTTAACACAGCTGTACAAGTTGCACAGTGTTAATATAGGGAACAGTTGTTTTTGGTCTTGTGAAGAAAATGTATGTACTTGGAATAGGGTACTCTGCGGTTTGTAAGGATATATATTTTGACACAAATCAAAAATGAAATAAAAGAGATAATTCAACTTCACTCTTTAAACTTGTTGCTAAAGACGGCAAGCTTTTAAAAAAAAAACTATACTTGTATTTGTACATTTTTAAAACACACAGAAATCCCTACAGGCAATTTCCTCATTCTCTCAATTTTGTGCAATAATTTTTTTATCCCGCACTAGTTTAAGCTTGAATAAATTCTTTCAATTCCAAATATTCAGTCCTGATATTAGCATCAGGTCAACCCTAGAATTTATACCTCCGTCAATTTCCTCGCCCCGGTCACGATAGGGGGTTTGGCTATCTCTTTCCTTGCAGGAGGACGTACCTGGTATTGTGCATGGAGTTGTCTCGCTTCCAACGAGTAGACGAATGGAAGTTTACATTCAGTGAAAATCCAGACTTCTATTGATTACTTTGCGTTTTCCCTTTACAGAGTCACTCGGGTGACACATTGATATCCATGCTTGTCCAACGTAATTTTCCTCTATATGGGATAGAGATTTTACGCCCCTGTCCTCTCTGAGCCCCTAAAGATGCGTTATGTAATTATGACGAGGTCCTATATAGACAGGCCTGCTGTCCATTCCAACCATGTCTTCAACATAATAAATTGTTATAATTTAATTTTACTTGTAACACTCGATTTGATTGGTTCATATGACGTTAGCAACATTCATTATACCCATACTACCCATGATGTTCTGTCTCCACACACAGACCATAATTACCGTTTGACGCATAACTTATCCCTATTTGAGATATTCCACATCCGCGATTACGGCGCGGCCTAATTACATAGCGCAATTAAGTGCCCTTTTATCATCAGAGATTTCATTTAATAAATTTTAAGCATAGAATTTTACAAATGAAAAAAATTTGCAACGTGCGTATTACAAGTAATATAAAAAAAGAAGGAAGACTTGAATAGAACACTTTAATAATTACGGGATGCATTGTTTGGTTAGAAAAAAAAATCGACGCTAAATATGACGTCACAATGCACAGTTGACTTCGGCTGGCGTTGTATTCCTCGCGTCAAATGTAAAGTGTAGTTCGCAGAAACTCCAATCCCGCAATACCTACATCGAAGAGGTTGGTTTTGTATGCGTTCCTCTGGCGGAAATTTGTCATCTAATTTACACTGTATAATCTAACGTGCTCCTTTTCCCCACTAAATGACGTCTTAGAAATACGGCAAAATTCGTCCGCCTCATGAAAAATCCTTGCTTTCTCACATATCATTAAAAGCAGTTTTCTGAATTAAATCATAAGGAATGAAGCTAATTTTGCCCTAGGTTATATGATATAATCAAACTTGGTGCACTTTACGCTTCAAATAATCCGCTTTGCGGATTATAAAGCTTAAGTTGCACCAAGTTAGATTATATTGTATAACCTAGGTCAAAATTAGCTTCATTCGTTAAATACCCATATATATATTATTTTCTTTGTAAATTAAATACAAGAAAAAAGTTCAACGAATCCCTCGGACTGCCGGTCCATTGAAAATTCGATGTTGGACTGCCCGGTCAATGTTTTCAATGGACCGGTTTGACGTCATCTCATGAATATTCGTTGGCATTCGGAATAACTCGTAACTATCCGTGAATCGGGTTGACTCGTCATTTGTGTACGTCACTTATTACATCTGTTCGAAACTGATCGTGCAAGATTCGTTGACTTTACCGACTTTCAGTGATTTACTTGAAACACTTTTTCCATGCAATGCCACAAGGAAAAGGACACCCCCCCCCCCCAAGAAAAGAAAAACAGTGATAAATAAGACATCAATTTTTTGGGTTTTCTTTCTTTCAACTTTTTTTTTATTGTCCCATAATAAACAACTTATGACTGACGTTTGATGACATGATTAGGACCCTATATTCCTCGAACTAATTGATCATTCGTAAGCTATCTACATTGTAATAGTCTTCATGGAACATCATGTATTTTTGAACTTATCAAAAATTTCAAACCACATACACACTTGCTGATATATACAATGGAGTATTACATATATCATAAGAAACATGTATCACTTGGCAAGCTCTAACATTAATTTTATATAGAAAAGTGAAGTTATTTGTTATTAATATAAACTTCAAATCTTGTTATTTTGATAATTGTTAATTTGTTTATAACAAATCAATCATAAAAAAAACACATACATTTATCACATATATTAAAATAAAGATACATGTAGTTGGAATTTGTGTCATTGATATGTAAACATAACATACTGGTGAGATATAACAAAACATTTATTGACTGGAGTCGAGGGCAACATGGGTTTTGTTGGACCCTCGAACCGAAACGCTACCTTTGGCCTGCGGCGCCAGGCAACATTTCGGTCCTTGGGTCCAACAAAACCCTTGTTGCTCTCGACCCTAGTCAATAAATGTATATTATTGTTAAAAATGAATGCAATTACTTGAGTAGTATTAAAACCCCTCCTACTTATGAATTACTTTCATTAATTCAGATATGAAAGTTTTAAATACATGAAGCGCTTACGCGCTCTATAACTGATGTAAAGTCGTTCATACCCTAATGAATTAAAACAAATGAAATTAATTTCTCAAGTATTTGCGAAATGAGAATGACTTTAGTAATGTTTTAATGGTAGAGATCTCAATGGCAGCGTGCATGCACATTTAGTATCGCTTAACAATGTCTATTATCTACACCTCCCTCGAATCTTGTGTTCTTTTCTTTTTCATCAGCAGGCTATCAGTCAGCAGAAGACTTGCTCTTTTGTGCCAATAATTACAACAACAAATATAAATAAGTTATTGTTGGCTTCCCTCGCTACCACGAAACTTGATTATTGTGTTGCGTACTTGTAAGTGTTGTCATTTTCTAAAGGCAGGGATGGGAAATTAATGACGAACAACAACGAAAATAACAATTTTCATCTTCTCCACTGCACAAGCAGTTATAGGTTGGGTTTACACTAAAAGAAGAGAAAAAATATAACATCAACTTTTAGTATGTTTCTTCCTACAAAGTTGAACATCCCTATTTGGAGAGTATTACCACTAACGTTTGTCACTTTCGCGTAATTACACCCCTCACCCGGAATTTAGATTTCCTTATATTTCCACTAATACACTTTTAGCAAAGTGATCACCTTTTAGATTATGAACTGTTGCAGGTACATATTTTATACATATATATAAACTGGAAATTTCTATTCTTGAGAGAGAGAAAGTGAAATTTTAAAATATGTTGCTGGTCAGATTTGA
This sequence comes from Ostrea lurida, assembly GCA_903981925.1. Lineage (NCBI taxonomy): Eukaryota > Metazoa > Mollusca > Bivalvia > Ostreida > Ostreidae > Ostrea > Ostrea lurida. Next base: position 24,181 of record CAJDSM010017872.1, read on the forward strand.
TATTAATAGCTATTTTGTTGACATGCACAATGAGTGCAGACGACAGTTTAGATCACTGAGGTGACCTGGAGTCCGGCGTTGTCCGTCAACAACTAAACATTTAAAGCTTAGTGATAATTATTTAAAACTTCAATTTTGAAATTTGATACGGTACAGTTTTACTACAAGAGGGACATAATGTGCAACCCGGGTCCTTACTGGAGGCGCAAAATCTTTCAAACATTTGCCAATTTTCAAAATTATTCTCTAAAAATGTACATCTGTATGACACACTAAGTCTCTACCACAACTGTAAAAATCATGATCCTTGGGGTGGAGGTTCCGACTCGAAGGCGGAGCCGAAATAGGCTTATAGTGTTTTCCTGATATGATCTTTATTCTAATCTCAATTGAAATTACCGCGCGTGGATCAGGTTAGAATAGGTCCTAAGTACCCCCATGCTTGTCGTAAGAGGCGACTGAATGAGGTGGTCAGCACTTCTGATGAGACCGAGGTCCCGTGTCACAGAAGGCACATCCCTCCCTGTCCAAAGGCCATAAGCACAGAGCACAGGCCTAAATTTGCAGCCCTTCACTGCCAATGGTGACGTCTCCGGATCCATATGAGTGAAATATTCTCAACAATAAGTTGAGAGACATACAAACCATATGCAGGTGATGATGCAATATTGCTACATAAGTATGGGAAGTTGACGATAGAGAAGCTGAAATCGTCCTGTTGAGTTGTTAGCTTGCCATTAATATATATGTTCAATGAAATATTCAAGTACGAACTAGAAATAAAAGACGTAAACCAGAGTCTTCCATATCTGCTTCGTACTTGGATATTTTCTTGAACATACTCAGTAGATATTAACGGCGAAGTATCAACTAAGCTTTATGACAAATGGGACGATTTCAACTTCCCCATCATCGAATTCCCATAATTATGTAGCAACATTCCATCATCTCAATTTATTCGATACGCAAAAGCTTGTTCTGCGTATGATCAGTTTTTGAATCGAGGCAGACTACTTACAAACAAGTTGTTGTAAAAACAGTCACGTTTAAAGACAGAATTTCGCATATTCTATGGTCGTTATCATAACGATCTAGTTTGCCAGTATGGCCTGTCATTGGGTAAAATGCTCTCTGGTGTGTTCCATATAGCAATTGTTAAGTTCTGTATACACTGATTTTGACGACGGATTACCTGATCAAGACAATGTGCTCACGGCGGGTGGGACCGGTCGACAGGGGATGCTTACTCCTCCTAGGCACCTGATCCCACCTCTAGTTTCCGTGTTTGCCCAACTCTTGTTTTGTGTTCTGTTTGGGACTTACGAGTTTGGTATTTGTTCTTTATCTCCGCCTTTTAATTATATAGTGTAGATTTAATTTTTCTTAGTTTCGTGGCCTTAGGGCAAGAGAGGGTCCACTTGCCTTACAGCCCATGGGCCTCATGAATGGAATGTACGATATATATATTTTCTTGTTAGATTTGAGCTACCTCTTCTTGACTTGTGTCTCTGTCACTTTAGTCTTCAACCATCAACACACACACACACACACACACACCACACACAGCACCACAGCACAACACACACACACGTAAATTAATCTCTCTCTCTCTCTCTCTTCTCTCTCTCTCATCTTCTTCTCTCCTCTCCTCTCTTAATCTCTCTCTCTCACCATCATGGACCATGATCTAACCTTACAGAAATAGGTCTCGCAGTAAACACTGTCCACACAAGTGTACAATATTATCTGCTAGTATTTATCCATTTTATCAAGCTTGTAATGAATTCAGTAATGCTACATGTAATAAAAATACTAATTAATGTTTTCATTAAAAAAGCCACATTTTATGTTAATGCAAAAATTCATACATTTAGCGCTCTTCTGTACCTTCAGTGCTTTGATTAATTTCATTGACTTCACTGGCCTTCTACATATCTCGGGTTATTTCACAAGAGTGCATGAAATGACCCACATACAAGTTTACTCAACGATATGAAACATCAGATTTCTGGACGAAATGCCATAATATTGGACAAACATACAGCATAAGCCTCTTAAAACCCGCGACCAACGCTTACAGATAAAATTAATTCACGCATTTACTTAAGCTATCATGACCTTAAATTGTTATGCAAGATTATTCATGCCAAGTCCGGACACACTGACCCGATAACTTTGTCGTGACCTGGTCAGCCGTCAAAAGCTGAGGTGATTGATATTTGTTCACGTTACGTATTGCAATAGGTGATACGGTGAGAGTTTATTAATTGGCACCAGTGGCTTACTTCACGTTAGAGAAACAGCTTCTGTACATGGACAATATCTGAGGGGGGGGGGGGTAAACTCAACGCCCTTATCAATTAATAATCATTGAAAGAATATAATAATGATGTCTTCATTAATTGTATACTTTATAGCTACGTAGAATCTTGATAAATGTTTAGTTGTTTTAAGTTATATAAAAGAATAATCTTTGTTCACATTAATTTTTATTAGTATTTTAATCATTTATTTAGTAAATTTATTCAGGATGAAAATCAATGTATGGCACAAAGTGATATAAATAGCATATTAAATGACAATAATTATGAAATATAAATACAGTTATCCATATCAGGATAATCCTAAAATATTATACAAATTATTGGACTAGAATTTAAATAAATAATCATGATGATTATCACCTTTCGTTGCATTGATTTGCTTCAAAGGATAACCCATTATAGCACTAGTGTTTAATTCCAATGGAGTTCTTATTGTAACAAAAAAAAAATATTATCTTTTATTTTAATTTTGCTCAATGCTAATATAAAATGTAAATGATAGATATTATGTTGATTTTCTGTTTCACACTTACAAATATTCAATTGGTAACTTGTAAATGTTTGTACATTATTTAAAGGAGAGGATTATCTAGGTTTTGGAACTTGTATCCAATCCTTTTGTCAAATTTGGCGATTGAATAATTATGTTCAAATCAAATCAACAACAAAAATAAAATAAATGAGAGTCAATTAATATTACTTCTTTTCAAGTGATGGTGATTCTACAAGATTTGGAACATATTAGGTATGTATTTGATAATGATTATATGTGGGAACTGTCGATATAAAACCTTTGATTTCGGTTCATCACATGGTCAACAGGTTTTCTCACCGCGCATTAAAATTTGCTAACGTTGTAATTTCTTTGTTAAAAACTATTATGTCTTCCGTTAAAAAAGACAGCGAGACACATTGACCTAACGATGACTTTTTTCACAATATGCAATCAACCTGTTTACTGCTCTGAGCTTTGAAAGTAAACCTTTACTTCAACTCCTTTCTTCAAAGGCCATTAAGTCTCGACAATCATTCTTATTTACAATGAAGGGTCTCCCCGTGAACAATTATTCATCGTGGGCCCCCTTCGTATTCATCAGTCCCCGGGCTGACCTAAGAATTTACGCAAGATTTGTTTTAGCCAAGGGTGCATGGAGCGGGTAACGGTTTACCTAGGTCAAGCCGGGGTCAAAGGGTAACGTGTCAAGGGTGTTCGAGTGGGTAATTACATACTTTGTATGATTCGGCGAATCTTATCTAGGAAGATAAGAAAAGAGGGGAAAATAAAAGATTTATCACTGTTTGTCAATAAAAGATTTCTACTAGCGCCCAACACTGACCAACATAGACAAAAACATTCCAACAAATATACCCTCAAACGCCTGGTAATAAACCGGACTCGTAAAACCGTCATCATAATCGAGAGTTTGAGAGACATACTCGAAACGATATCGTTGCCTCACACTTATGTGAAAGAATTAAAGCTAAAGCTATCAAAAAATGACAACCTTTTGTGTGCTCTGTTGTAGGTGCTGAGGGTCGAGCACTTGTTAGATAATTTCACATTGAGGAGGACCATCATCTTGACCTTTCAATCTCCACATGGAGTTTCGCCAAAATCATTCGTCTCTCTTTGAAACATATTTGAAATAGTTTGTTTATGAGAATGTATACTTTAAATAAAAGTATGACATGGTTATGCAAGTGTGAATTTGATTTATGATTAAAAGAAAAGGTGAAGATAACGAACAGTGAACATATTCCTGTCACTCTGTATCTTACATTATGGGAGAGGGCTTATAGACGCTACGCCTGTTGCCCAATCCTACTGTTACTCAATGAATTATGTTTCATATAAATTATCTTACATTTCATAGCAGTACACGTGGCTGGTGGTGCTGATAGAGTACACGTGATGGGTAGGGTTCTTTCCGGTGTATTTTTATTTCAAGAAATACTTTCTTTGCATTTTATTGCATATTCCTATTAATTATTAAAATCGAAATCTGTCAGAAAATACAGAGCTAATACCTGATTGCATGTTCCATATCAATTAGTTTACGAAAATGGCATGCATGCTGATAGAGAGGAAAACTGACCGTTATTAAATATTCCAATATTTGGCTGTTTGAGAAGATTTAGTACGGCTCAATAGTATGTGTAAATTCTGTGTAGAATATCAGTCATACATCCAACAAATTACTCAGAGGACACGGGGATCCAGACATATTCAATATATGAATTCAAATATTCTAATTGTATTTATCATGTTAACATTGTGCACTGAGTTATTGTCGTCTATATTGCAAGTTTGATATGGCGTAGTTAGCCTATTGTTCAGCGGAAGGAACATTGTTTTGGATTGCTCTGTTTCTTTTTTTATTTTCATTTTCTGTCTGTCTTCAACTATATACCTTGGCTGCTACCTTTGAACCATAACAAAGAAAGGCAATACGCAAAGAGTGAAACCTCTGGTATCAAAAATACGAGTTTTGGTTTGTCAACGATAATTTTAGAATTTTGTTTGTACCATGGATTGGTTTTAAAAATACTTGTCTGGATTGCCTCTTGGGTCAAAGGACGTTGTACATGTATTTTGCTTATCTGCGACATGTATAATCTACTGGGGTCGTTATGTTGATGCAATTAAAAGGTGATGGGTTTTCCTCTGGATTCACGACGACAACTTGGAAAGACATGGGTTGATTTAATGTGAAATTGACTTGAATGGTTTCTGGGGTACTAGTATATATGTTGCTATGTGATAAGGAAGTTTTCGAGATGCAACCGAATGAATTATTTCCCGTCAGCAAACTCTAGCGCAACAGTGAGCGTACGACAAATTAATGAAAGGGCGCAGCAAAATTCGATTAAACCGAGCAAGTAATTAGTTTTCAAGGAGTTAAAATTTTGTTGTTTTTGTTGTTGTTGTTTTTTTATTTATTTATTTTTTTTCCATTCTGTCGATAATTTTTCATACATTGAGACGTCAGCAGTTGTAGCCCCAGTTCCACATTTCGCCCCCAGGGCCGTTGCAGTGGGGGCTCTTTACAACGGTCCCTCTATCACTTCGCTACCTGGGATATACCATATGTAGGACTGATTTTGTAAGAGGGGGGGGGGGCAAACTTTTAAAAAGAAATCGCAGACAAGTGGGGGGGGGGGGGGGGGGGGGGGGGGTGGGGGGGGGGGGGGTGGGGGGGGGGGGGGGGGGTAGGGCAAAACTTCAAATTAGTGAAAGCGAGAAGCAAAAAAAAGAAAAAAGGTCATTTGAATAACTGAAAGTAATGTCGGGGCAAACCTCTATATATCTTACAGAAATGGAGGGGGGGGCACACTTCTAAATGTGTGTTTCTATGTAGATAAAAAAGTTACTTGAGAATAAGTGTCAGAGGGGGGCTAAAGACATACTTGTGCCCCCCCCCAATTTGAAAATAGGGAGGGGCACTCCCCCCCCCCTGCCTAACGCCCATTGTGAAAATTACTTGCAATAATGCATGTTTATGTTGTCATTTTTAGCAAAACATTATTTCGATTAGTATTGATATGGGTTAAGCAGTACTGGTGAAACTGTCGTTGTGCATGGCGCGAGCCCCTTCCCGACTTCCGGTTTAACCTGTTAAATAATTTTGCATGGACTTTAAATGAACGCCAAGATAAACAACGATCATATTCAGGTATATTATAAGGATTACGACCGTTTGAATGATCGATGTGTGAGGAACCCTCGAAGTTTGTTTTTTTTTTAATCAAGCATATACACGCATAATAAATAAGATATTTGATCCGCGTCGGTTATATATTATTTACCGGAGCGGATCAAATTCTGATTTTTTAATACGGATAGACATAGTAAATAACAAGTCACGAACGGTAGATAGATAGTAGACATTAAACAAGCAGCACATACATGATAAGTTTTATTTTCATAACAAGTTTCGGGGTCAATTGCATATAAGTACAGGTACATTTGAGGAACAAACGTTTATACACAAATTAAACATCACGATGGTCTAGATTGATGCATTTAGATAGTTTAGATTTTGAATAAATTATTAAATTGGTTAAATTGTTTTATTGTTTCATGATTGTCTTTTTACGAGAAATATTCTTCTCTTTGGAACATTTCTTGATTTTATTATTAGATTCTTTTATTTTCATTGTATTTCTTTAGAAAAAAATATTCTTTCTCTTTGGGAACAATTTCTGATTTATTTATGAGATTCTTACTGAATAGAACCACGCGTCATTTTATGACACCTTGGATCGTGTTGATTGTTTAATTTTAAAGTCGACTTTCTGAACCTCATCTGTTGATTCAGTCTTCAAAAAAAAAGGCTCAATAATAAATATACCTGGGTCAAACACCGGACACTTCAAAGGGTCATCCGGGGTAGAGCGACCAGAATTGCATAATAAGGAGCACTGGGCAACCCAACTCTTGACAAAAATTCGTTCGCTTTTATTAGTTTATGATTCGGTAATGGTCAACCAAAGTTCGCAACTTTACAACAAGTCAACAGGTGGTCAAAAGGTTGCAAAGGACGCGAGATGACCAGTCAAAGATGAACTTTGCAGACTTGAATTCATTCCCAGCTCTTTCTTAGCTGGATGTGAGGTAAGCCCCCAAATTAAACCACACAATCCCCAATTTCAATGAGAAAAGTTTAATGTCTCAAATAGCGAGCATGCGATAGTAAACTTAGCTTGTACTAAGGAAAATAAGTTTAAATTTATTAAATTATTTTTGAAGCACGGTATTGATATTAAATTCCTACTGGATTCTTATTTAGTAGCATAGTCATTTCTAAGAGTCTATCTAATAAATACATGTAATTTACATCCTTAATGCTAGTACTAAATGTCGATCTTTTTTTCTTTTATTCAGAAATCAATTATGCAGAAATCATTTCAGTGCAAGATAATGTATTTGAAATCCAAATCACATTTTTTTAAAAGTACAAACTATACGTTACATAACATACATGTAGGACTGTGTTACATGATAAACCATATTTATAGGTTATAGACTTTGTATGGGAAAATATGACGACCGAGTTTTTTGGCGCGTAAACGGACCGAGCTTGCGAGGTCCATTCGCGACAAAAAATCGAGGTCGTCATATTTTTCCATACAAAAGATAACCTTTTTATTATATACTTTCAATTTCATTTAGAAACTAACAATTTTATTTTAAACACTTTTTTTCAATGGTTTAACAGACTAAGAGATGACAAACACGAAATTTGAACATAAAGAAATTTACTTTCTTATACACAAATACACGACAGGGTAAACTTATACAAGATTTTTATAAATATTTCTAATAGCAACAATCCAAGGAAAAGCATGCAGAGCTCTTAGTTCCAGTGTAAAGTCTTAGTATCTAAAGTACTGTTGAAGATTATTGTCACATTGTAATTTTCAATCATAAACTGAAAGATCATTCTGGACAGATTTGTAGGAAATACATATAGATGTCTGATGATGAATCTTGATAAGATATGTTATTTGGCCTTGATAATGAAACGTGGAAATACATTTTGTATTTGTCTCTGTTTATGCACTGTCTTATTTCAAAGCAAAGGTATACTTGTAATTAAATATTTGTCATTCTAGTAGTGTGTATAATTCTTTGATTATATCATGTGTCTGTATGTACCGTGATGTGATGGTGATGAGACTCAATAAAACGAGTGAATGAAAGTACTCTACATCAAAATATCGGTATAAGAATACCATTATATTTTCACTGGACGGATGTGGTGTGAAATACAGAATTATATGTCCTTTCAATTTAAATAATTAATATCTCTTAGGTGAAAAGGTCAGACATGGAACCAATACTAATAAAGCATAACATTATTTCAAATGCGAAATATGAAAACCGCGCTAGGAATGATGAACTGTATTTCAAGTAGAATCAAATTGGATATATTACTGACTAGATTCAAAGCCTTTCCTTACTTTTCTAGTGTAAAAAGTGGACTTAGAGGAAATGAGGCATTTCAAATACCCAATTAACATTTTTACTAAAATTAGTATCCAACTAAATTAAACTGTACATGCGTATGTAAGTTAAGCGGTGTGTTCTGCTGCACTTATAAATTAGAACCCTGTTACAGGTACCAATTTCAAAACGATACTAAGTCTTACATATGGCTCTTCACAAGAGTAAATTAAATTCAAAGACACGTCAACACTTTGGTTAACTTCGTTAAGGAAACCTAATAGAATATGCAGCACACGCTTTTGAAGTGCGGGCCGATCGTTTTTCGTCTTTTCATCTTTTCTTTTGAAATAAAGGCAACAATATACAAGACGCGGGAAGGCTGGCCGGTCGGTCGCGTCGATATCCGAGAAAAATAATACAAGATGAACAGAACGGTAACCTGTGAGAATACAGCATAAAAAGGTAATGAGGGGCGGAATGAAACAGGTCATCTGTGAATTACAAAAGCCCTGGTCATTCTGACACAAGAAAGTCAAAAGGATCGTTAGACATTGAACGACAGGGCCGCTTATGAGCATAGCCTATCATAACACGGCGTAATTTGAACAAGGTGATAAAAATCGAACTCTCCGCATCAGGCCTAATCCTACATTAACGTCCAGCGACAATAAACCTTTCTCTGGCGAATTAATGTCATTTTTCTTACGCATAACATTTGGGGAGATGCCAATGTTTGGCAATTTTGATTTTGCTGACCAATAAGTATTGGTCATATCAGATATTGTAGTGTAAGCGTAACTTTTAGAATAATACAATTTCGATATTCATGAGATGTTATGGTCTGGCTAATAATCAGTTATGGTCTGGCTAATAATCAGAATCTTTATGAATGTTTTGAGGAAAATACAATATTTGGTAATCGTCAAAACAGTAATGTAACATCACTTGTACAAAAACGTATTTACATGTTTTATATGCTCACATTAAGGTGTTTGGGTTTTTTTCAAATCGCCTCATCAGTGCGCAGGTGGTGAGGCTGTTGTTCAGAAAAACAAAGTAGAAAGGTCACCCGTTTAGACCCCTGGTCCTCTTCAAATGAAGTGGCACCCGAATTCAATTAATTTTTTTTTCAGTGATAAAAGACAATATTTTCTTCTGCTCAGCATGCTATTTTAGCTAAAACTCATTTTGACTAAAAGCACGAGGCTTTTATTTCAGATAGTGCTTTGTGATCGAAATAATATACGATAACTCTATTGAGTGGTTAATTAAACTTTGGTGAAGAAAAGACAGGTTCCTAGTCTAAACAGNATTGAGTGGTTAATTAAACTTTGGTGAAGAAGACAAGACAGGTTCCTAGTCTAAACAGGTATGTATTTGTCGATTTAGTTCTGCAAGAGAATTGTCGAATCACTCGTACAGAAGGTATATTTTTCTAGAACACATACAAAAACAACAAATATAACCGTTTGACGGTTGGACATGTTGAAATGACATTCAGTAATTGAATCAATGACGGATGGGACAGTTTTGATACGGAGAGGTGAGTGGTAACAACTGACATCACATTATGTCCAAACATATCGAGGGTCTAAATTTCAATTAGCGACAGAATCCAGATAAAATTTGGCCATTAGAGCGAAATAAAATCATGGGTGATATAGATAGTTTCCTTATCAATGCTTTGGTCCGGTCTCTCGTCGCACAGGGTACGTTATGAGAATTTTGCGGTACATTACGGGATGTGGAACAATGGTCAACCGTGGTCTGACCAGGGCAGCTATTTTAACCGAAGGGTCACTTAAAAGTCATCTGTTTTTGATTTTTAGAAATCTCAATCACCTTTTCTCCACGCGCAAATGGACATTGGAATATCCATATGCCACGGTGTGTACAGAGAACATAGAAAAAAGGGGGACGGACAGCTGAACACTATGGATACTTGACCATTAAGTCCGCCATCATCGCCATGATTAGAACCTCGTTAATGGCTCCATCGGAGCAAACGAAACAAGACGCGTACACACCAGGATCGGGTTGATCTAAGAACCAATGGTCATCATCAAACCGTGATCATTTGAAAAATCCGACGTGCTTTGATACAATCAAATCAAATTTTGTATAATGCGCTGCATTGGAAGATAATGTTGCCATTAACGAGACTACGGGGAGAGTCAGATTGCACAAGTTTATCGGCTGCTGTCACGGTCTTTCCATGACCAGATGAAAAACAAATATTGACCAGGCCTTGCAATTTGATTTAATTCTTGCACTGTATTGCATTATATTATTAACAATGACATATTATATAATTTACCCTACACTTGGATATCTCGATGCCCCAGTAGAAGTTATTTTCAATGTTTATTTATATATAGAGACCTACATAATGAAAAATGCGCCTCGCCACACGAGTGTTCGTGTATCCCGCTTCTAACTGTCATAATCATTGCGGTGATAGCTTTATCTTTTAGCGTTTCCCTTTGTTGGTAATTAGTCCGTGATGTACTGGGCACTAGTCGACTTCTGTTTTATTGGTAAACATCAGTACATTGTTCGTTCATGTATTCGTCAAATGGTCCTGTCGTAACTCTTGTACATGTTGCGTCCGAGGAGGCATTCCGCTCTCTTGTTCTGTTGTTCTAACCAAATGACAAGGCACTGTGTGTTCTTACTTCCTATTACGGGTCGACATCCGTCCATCTGCCATTTTTTATCTCTCAGATGGAGCCAAATTGCGCGTGGTATGGAACTACATGTTCTAAGATTATGATGAACAATGTGGGCGAGGGCATTTATGAATGGAGAATGCAATTATATTTTGGAAGCCCGCAATTTTTTAATACACACCACGTGACTCTGGTTCCGCCATTGAATGTATCAACGTAGACTATACTCTTTGGTCAGCGGAAGAATACAACTTTGAGGAGATGCCAATTATAGATCTTGTAAGCTTTTTTCGCGTCAGCGTTAAAACGCCACATGCTCCTGTAACACTTTGATTTCTTATTGTCAGGAGATCGTCAGGAACAAACTGCAACGCATACGTCCGCTCTTCGAAGACGCCATCGTTACTAATCTACAATGGCTCCTCGTCTTTACACTGACAGAATAATACTTGCCGTTTCGAAATATTCATATGAGGTGATTGTTCATTAGCCATACGGTTACATCACTCATATCCATTGTCCAGACTGCGCACACAAGCACCTGTTTATTTTCTCATGGTCATTACTACTCAAAGAATATCTTCCAAGCATTTACTTCAAAATAACATATTTAGTGCAATATGTATCATCACTGTTACATTTGGGTTTTCACATTTTCTTCGTGGATACTATCTAAAGAACACTGGAAGACTCTTCTTGCCTACACTGTCACTCGCACCCTCGTATATAGGTATACCTTTAGTCTCTTTCGACTGAGTATCTGAATTCTGAGCATCCGAACATGGTCCCTTTTTAGGTTCTTAGTGCCAGAAAAATAATCTATAATATAGTGATGCTGACCTCTTTTTACAGCTAGGTGTTCTGTATTTGTTGAAAGAAAAAAAATTGTGTGTTTGTTGGCATGTACGCTACCCGAATTAAAATTATATTTATGTACATATACGAGTAACAATTTGATATTATAAATCGTAATAAAATTGGTGTTGTATAAAGAAAGAAAGATGGCAACATGTGTTTCAGGCGGTGTTTTACAACAATGAATGATATGACAAAGGAAAAATTCTTCATAGAAAATAATTCTCTTTCATTGTCTCTTTGAAAAATGCCCATCATACTTTTCATCACTTTTGTTTAATTAATTATATTTACCTTATGATGTCATAGGAAATAACACTTCGTCTTTGTGCGTTATTTTGCGTCTTCTTATCTGTAGAACAGATAGAGTAAAAGGATGCATTGAAAAACCGCAAAAAGCCTGCTTTCCGTGAACGGCTACTTCAAATTAAAATAACGGAAACTTTTAACACCGATTTTTATCTCGTCTACTTGTTTTACAAGAGTTTCTTTTTATAAATGATCGCGGTTTTATTGCATTAAGTTAAAATCATATAGAATATATCCTTCAATGTATCCCCATATAAAAGTCTAAGACTTTGAAGTTTTGTTGTATATATTACAAGATTCTTTTTTTTTTCCTCCAATAAAATAAAAACAGAAATCTTGGGAGGTTTTATCAAGATACAACTATGCAAGATGCAAAACATATCAATTAATTAAAATCAGACGTCTTGGATGTACGCCGTATAAACATGTACATTGTACTCTGATTTTGATGAAATTACCAAATCTATCAAAAGAAAAGATTATGAAACGATACACAAAAACACCAATATTATACCGGATCATTCTCTTTTACTAGACTCAAACTTTCATCATACAGACATTTTTATCTAAACGTTGTATATGTTTAATATTAGATGATCTTTTCAAATAGATAATGGTCTTAGTTTGGTATTTTGATGTTCACCCGTACGTGTGTGATTACGTCATTCACACCCCTCCTTAAGCTTAAACATACAATATCGGCTTTATATGGTTTTACACATATTCTACATATACTATATACCATTGGCTTGCGTGTATAATAACGTCTAAATACTAAATTAATTTGACAAATATAATATACGAATAATATATTATCCGTAACATATGTATAACTGTTTCGGACATGAATGTTGAATATCCATTAAGAAGGCGAATGAACATAACCTTTGCAAAATTTGTTCTTGAATAGATTTATTGTTGTATGTATGATTTATTTTTTAAAAAGTCATTTAATGTTTGTTAAAACTGTCACATTGTGAAAGGGGGAAAAAGAGAAAATGTATCAACATAAAATGTATAGCTACCCCACTACAGTAGCAGTCTGTGGGAGTGGGGGTGGGGGTTAAACATAAAAAATACCGAGTTTCATAGTGTATGTTATGCTGTATTCTGATATTATTCATCTCTTATTTAAAATATACCACGTGATTGTTGGGCGAGGTGGCATGAACTGTGTAATATTTGTCTAAATGCTTTCCATCAACTCTCCATTACAAATTACTGAGAACTACATTGTATTTTCATTTCCTATGTTTTTACAATCTGTAATGATTGTCATTTCCTCATGAATGCGGTGTAGATACATGTATGAACATGCGCGTATGAATCTTGATAAGTACGCACTGTAGTACATCACAGCTGGAAATTCAGACAGAAAATTAAAGTAGAATGTATAAATGTAAAGGCAAAGATAACGAACAGTGATCAATCTCGTAAGTCCTAAATATAATACAAAAACAAGAGTTGGGCAATCACGGACCCCTGCACGCACCAGAGGTGGGATCAGGTGCCTAGGAGGAGTAAGCATCCCCTGTTGACCGGTCACACCCGCCGTGAGCCCATAGTCTTGATCAGGTAAACGGAACAGTCCGTAGTCAAATCAGTGTGTGAAAAACGGCTTAACAATGGTTATGAAACACATCAGGCAGCATTTGACTCAATGATAGGTCATATTGGTAAACTAAATTGTTATAACGACCATAGAATTTACGAAATGCTGCCTTTAAACGTGACTGTTGAAACCCCTGCAACAACAACTTGTCTGTAAGTAGCTTGCCTCGATTCAAAAATATAAGAATTTGGAAAATGCTTAAGGGTATGAACTGCAACGTTTCACGCCAGCGTACTGTTGACGATATGTTGGATAAAACAAAGCTTGAAAAATCGTGCAAAGTTTAAGTTTTTCTGATTAAAGAATCCTTCCGCCACAAAATGTAGTCCTTGCCAAACCCTTTCAAAATTGGATTCGACATAAGATTTGTCAAATGAATAGGTTTAAGTAGTAAATATATAATATATTTAGACCAATAGAATAAGTATTGAACTGTTATCTACGCAGTTATAAATAGAGTCCTGCACAGTTATGCTCAAAAGCTGTAAGTAAAGATACACAAAAATGTACATTCATCAACTATCAAATAAAATCATCGTCAATCACATATATAAAAAAAATTCACCACCAATAATTATTAAGAATTCTGTGCTTTATAGGGGTAACGTGTCGTCATTACAATGTATGACTTTCGGGGGGTTACCAGTAAATTTGAATCTCAATTAAAATTTGATAATAAATTTAAAGGTCATTGGCAAATAATATTTCTTCCTACTTCAGCGCTTGTACAATTGAGAATACTACATTCATAATATTTATAAAAATACTTACATTTAAGTTTTTTTGTCTTGGGGTTACTTTACTTTACAGGTCGTAATGACAGCCATTTCCTCATGAAGGCGCTGAAGTTTTGTGCAATGCGCGTATGAATCTTCATAAATATAGTGCGTCTATTTTAACGATTAGGATAGAAAGGGGAATGTATATATGAAAATAAATTTCATTCTGAGTATGAACTGCCAGAATTTTCACGAGGTGCTACGCATCGCAGTTTATATTTTCATGTATCTTCGAAAATGAAATTAATTTCTAAATCATCGTATTGTATTGTTTATTGACCAAGAGCCATACAGTTCATAGGTGTAAACTGTAAAGTATATACAAACAACAAATACAATGAAATAGTGACGGAACATAATATAATCATACTGATGTACATGGACAGGATTGGTGTACATGTATATTGTACAGGCGTACAAATATCGCCCTCTATCATCAGGAAGCCTCATCACACAGACCGACCAGATACCGGCTCATTCGGCGAAAACTCATTAAATGTTATGGAATGACTTGTAGTAGTGTTCGCATTTTGACCGCATATAATGACGATTTTCACACATAATGAGGTGCTGCAATTTGGAGATTTTGCATTTGATAAATGTTAGTTAAGACAAACACAATTTAGCTAGCCTCTAGTTATCTCTACATCCGTGCTTTTCGCCTCCGTAATTTCAGTAACCGCTCATGGCTTGTTTATGGGTTCGTTTATCTTCGAATCGCTATTTAATAGTTCATTAGTTCACGTAAGTTCGCTCTAATGTTTAAGAATATTACTGACCAATTACAATCGGACGATCAAACGGCTCTTCTCGCTCAGATAGGAATCAAACAAGCCCCAGATTATCATGGCCAGCTCGATGGTTACACGGAAATTTATTTATTGGGCAGCATCAAAGGCTTCCTTTTGTTGTTTATTTATTAGTATCAGGGTTTTCTGGCAAAAATTCACGAATTTCATTATTCCTCCTACAAAAATATGGATAGATTTGTCATAAGCAAGACATGTATTAACCAATCTTAGGGAACCTTGGTTTTTTTTTTTTATATTCATCATACTGAAAGCGTCCCTTCTAGTGTATGCAGAAAAGTGAAGAAAACGTTTTTATTTGAGATAATACAACTGGAACTGGGCACTAGAATGCGTGACTACAAAGTGCTTTAGGCGCCTCCCTAAATTCATTTACTCCATTAACATTTACACGTTTTAAAGCGTTTAGATACATTTAGAACCAAACATTATAATGTCATTACCAGATGATCTGTGCCCGGTCAGTTTGATCTAACTATTAGATAACTTCGTATGCTCTGACGCTCTGTACAATCGATGCTTTTAGGACTTCAGGCTATTTGAATCCTTGTTTAATGATAATTTAAGCATGCTTCGCCGGACTTATGTCATTCCTAGTATAAATGAGGCGTATATTTCCGGTTTTCTTTGCTATCGTTTGCGAATAATTGATCAATGTCATCCTCTGGTATTGTCTTGTTAATTCGCTGAGAAAATTCAAAATCAAATAAATTTGGCATGTATTGGCGAAAATAGGAACTGTGTTGTAATGATTTTTGTATTGTATTGTTATGTCTCATATAAATGATGGTTATTGCCATGGAAAGAATGGGAGGAAAAATTAAAAAGAATGCTTTAATAATCCAACGAGGAACTGTTAAAGTCCTATAGTACATGTTTACGTCATACAGGCCTACTGAGAAATAGCTTCAGCAAGGTTAAGAACATGATAGTGATTAATAATGATTCCTATTCTGTTTTCAAACTCTAGCCTTCGCAATAACAGACCGCTTGCTTTGAGAGACTATTTGTTCTATCTGTAGAAGATCTATTGGGGGTCAAAAGTGTATATTGATATAATTTTACTCACATTGCGCCGAAAAAATGTTTATTGCTTATGTATATTCCGATTTTATCAGGAAAGTTCGACCGTTAGATAAGGGATGATAGCTCATGGAAGAAGACTAAAATGAGGAATTTGTTTTCTTTAAGATACAGCTTACGAGATACGCGATGTCGGTTACTAACTATCTACTATCAAAATATACAAAGGCATGGGATAAAGTCTGCCATTACTGAAATAATAATAAAAAAAAAAAAGAACCCGAAATAAATTACAAAAAAGTCTCCCAGACTAGCAGTGTGAGAAATAATGCAATGGTACATCATACGTCAATGGTATTTGAAAGCCTTGAAATAATCCGGAGTTCAAGAATTCGGCGAGCCAAAAACATTGCATGAAAATGCGTTGCATGAACATTTTGGCCAATCCTCAAAGAAAACACGACCATCTTTCAATACCTGTTGCACCCATGTGAACTCGCCATCATTCTCTTGCAGACCGGTATATATAATACTTATTATTTTTCAGTTTTTTAATACATGTATATTTTCTGCCGACCTATTTTAACTTAACCGTCATGAATGATTTCCGAATTTCTCCTAACAATGCAGGATGTGATAATGCATATCATCAATAATAATTCAAGACGAAATTGGTGTTTTTCTCGTAAAAGATAATAACCATTAAAGAAAATGTATGGAGACAAGCTCGCACGTACATTTTCCTAATGCATTGTCTTATTAAATAACTGCCTTGTTATATTAACTTAGCGTCTTAAGCAGAGCATACTTATTCAAGAATGTTACCATTAGAAGCAATGCGCCATAAGTCATAAAACACATGTTATCAGTACCTTAAACATAATGCAATGGGCATACCTTTTTGTACCATTATCTAGTCAACATGCAGAAATAAACAAATATGTGTACCAAGCATGTCATTGTATTCGACAAAGGTTACATCACCAGCACACAAAACCGCATTACAAGACGTGAAAATGGCGCGACCGCACGGCCATTACGAGCTGCTCATTTATTTCACGGAGATGGTATTAAGAGGCAATTGGTGCTTTTATGCTCTGTCATTTGTCTTTACTTGTTATAGCTACTAGCATACTCTGAAAATTCACGTAAATTGTTCAGCAATGCTTTACATCTCATATAAACTTCTGTTAGAAGCGTGCTTCAAATTTAAAACAAAAATGCATGTAGATGCAACACAGCAACTTTAATAATCAACAAACCCATTTAACGACATTGAACAACAAGGGTAGACTGGTTTCCTGCTGTCGAGTCCGCAGCACGCAATAGGGCGTGCGTCTCGACTGATGAGGAACAGTTGTGTCAAATTTTGACATGTCGATGGTGGGAGTTGCACTAAGATTTCTCATTTTCCAGTTTTTAGCGTTCAAGGACGGGTCTTTATAACATCGAAGCGGGTGATTCAACGTCATGTTATGTATGAACGATGATTCTGAAAGTGAACATTTGCCCCGGTTACAGGATTACCCTGGGGTTTTATGTGCCCAATCACCATTGTATGAGTATGCATCGTTCTCTAAATCTATTGGGCTCTGGTCATTTTTCACAGCATTCCACTGAGCATTGCTTTAGAATTTTTCGCCCATTATACAAGTACTAGCTAGAAATACTCGAAAAATAAATCCCGATCGATCGCAAACAAATAGTTCTTCAAGTTCGCTAGATATTCCTAACTTATAAATAAGAACGATATATTCATATTTTTAGGCTAAGATAGTGCGAAATTGTTCATGTCAGTATATATCGCATGCTGTCAACCCTCTTTCTTTTGGCGTTCGTTTGAAGATGGACAAGCCAATGCTGACCAGAATGTTTCAGCCATAAACTTTTTGTACCTCACTTCCGCCCTAAGTATGAACATATGCAGTGAAATTGAGTAACGAACTGACGGTGCGCTATGACCCGGGCATTGCGATTAATGGCATCACTAGGAAGATTGATAGATTCCAACTCACGTAGCATGTGTTCATTTTAAATTTTGTGGAGACGACCGGGTCACGGGAGCCTTTTGCACAGGATTTTTCAACAGGCGTTGCAGGATATCCCGCACATAATTTCAGAAGCCGTGGGAAAGGAGCCAGGAGATTACGAAGAAAGCATTGGGAGAAACATGTACGAAGTGTTGTGTGCGGCAAAGAACTGAGCAATAAGCAATAGCAACCTTAGCAACAACAACCAAAATATAAATGAATAGAAAATAAAACTTTCGTATTATGTTCTAGAAAAAAAAAGCTACTATTTACCTAGTCTAGTTTAGAAAGAGAAAATATTATGCAATGCACTGTTGAAAGTTTGTTGGTTGGTTTTTTAAATTTTTTTTTTTTTTTGGTTTTTTTTTGTTTTTTGTTGTTGGTTTTTGTTTTTTGTTTGCTTGTTGTTTTTTTTATTTGTTTTGTTGTTTTTGTTTGTTTGTTTTTTGATTGGTTTTTTTTGTTTGTTTGTTTATTTTTCAGATTTATAGGATTCTAGAAATTCAGTCTTCAAAATTTGAGAAATATTTATCCAGTTGTAAACATGGTTTTCTAACCAATAATTGAACAAATATCTCTGTAATTGGCACATATTGCATTACAAACTTTTCGCTGTTCTGTTTCTTCCAAAGCTATTGCACTACATAGTGTAAATCAATACTTTTTTTAATTTTGAAAGGACTGGATATGTGATATTATTATACTTTCATGTAAAACTAAAACCCACACCATCAAATTTGATAGCATCCAGAAGCGGGCGATACTATAAAACATCTCGTGCGTCAAATTGAGGCGCATACGGTTCGTCGTTGATTTTTGGAAGACGTCATGTTAACGTTTGAAACAGATGCTGTCTGTGTCATAGCGACTCTCTGAGTGAAAGCGATTAATCATAAAAGAAACAAATGATAATCGGTAGTCTGGCAGATATATTGGTACTGCATGTACCGCGTGAACTATTACAAAAAGCAACGTTAATTTCACCAATGTTCTTGTTACCTGTTTATGACAATCTAGATTCATTCAATAAGTGAGGCACAAATTAACAATGATGAGGACATCTACATGTATATGAGCGGATCCAGAAATTTCCCCAGTATAGTGGTTTCGGCCTCACGCATTTGTAAGGATTATATTAACGTGTTACCCGTGCGGTCCGGGTCAGAATAGGTCCGTAGCTTCCCTTTGCGTGTCATAAGAGGTGACTGAATGGGGCGCGGTCATTCGGATGAGACCGAAAAAACCGAGGTCCCGTATCACAGCAGGTGTGACACGATAAAGATCCCTCACTCCTCAAGGCCTGAGTGCCGAGAACAGACCTAAATTTGCCGCCTTCACCGGCACTGGTGACGTCTCCATATCAAGTGGGACGTAAAACAGTAAATAATCAATCGATCGATTTCACAACTGGAAGTTTCTACCCATGCGCGGATCTAGAGGGGGGGGGGGTCCGGACCCCCCCCCCCCCTGGAATTTCCAAATCTTAATATCGCCGATATTACTGGAAATGAAAAAAAAAATAGTCATTTTTCATATTTGTAAAGGCAAAGATAACGAACAGTGATCAATCTCGTAAGTCCTAAATATAATACAAAACAAGAGTTGGGCAATCACGGACCCCTGGACACACCAGAGGTGGGATCAGGTGCCTAGGAGGAGTAAGCATCCCCTGTTGACCGGTCCACCCGCCGTGAGCCCATAGTCTTGATCAGTAAACGGAACAGTCCGTAGTCAAATCAGTGTGTGAAAAACGGCTTAACAATGGTTATGAAACACATCAGACAGCATTTTACTCAATGATAGGTCATATTGGTAAACTAAATTGTTATAACGACCATAGAATTTACGAAATGCTGCCTTTAAACGTGACTGTTGAAACCCCTGCAACAACAACTTGTCTGTAAGTAGCTTGCCTCGATTAAAAACTGATACGCAGAACAAGCTCTTGCGTATCGAATAAGTTTGAGAGACATACACACCATATGCAGGTGATGATGGAATATTGCTACACAAATATGGGAAGTTGACGATGGAGAAGCTGAAATCGTCCCGTTTGTCATAAAGTTGAGTAGTTAGTTTGGCCGTTAATGTCAATGTTCAATAAAATATCCAAGTACGAAGCAGACATGGAAGACTCTGTGGTGTCCTTTATTTCTAGTTCGTTGGGATATATTGAATCGACATATGAATGGAAATCATTGTTATGATAGATAAAACATCGTCAATATATCGAAATGTTGAATTAAAGGCCACCGCTAGAGATTTCTTCTTTTCATGTAGAAGCTTTTGAATGAATTCTGCCTCATAAGAATATAAAAGTAGGTCAGCTAATAGAGGGCAAAATTAGTGCCCATTGGAATTCCAACAGACTGTTGGAAGACCTGATTGCCGAAAACTACAAAGATATTGTCAATGAGGAAATCCAGCATTGCTTTATTATCAACTTCAGAGTACTTGTGTGTAGAAATCGGAGTGGAGTTTAACAAAATAATTTTTTGAATGGCTAATCACTAGATAAGAAATATTTCCTTTTTCCATTTTTGTTAAAGAAGCAACTGTCTATAATGTTACAAAGCTTGCCTTTAATTTATCGTGCGGGATGGTAGTGTAAAGTGTTGAAAAGTCATATGTTTTGATGTTGTTGATATGTGAAAGGTTTCTGGATTTCAAATTTCACTAGAAGTTCTTTAGAGTTTTTAAAATCCACATTTGATTTACACCACTTCTGGCATATGTAGTTTCACAAATACTTCTGAAGTTGCTCCTTGACAGCAGTCAATATTTTCGTGAGGAGTAAAGACAGGGGCTTGGTGGACACTTTACTAGATCACGCAATATATCTTTGTTTGTAAGGGGTTTTATGAAGTTTTGGAATCCAGTATAGGTACGGTAGTGCACTTCCACAGTTATACGTCAAACCAGATCATCCAATAACAATCAAATAACTAGTATTCAGATGTGTGTGCGTGTGTGTGTGTAATAGGTTTTTTCTTACTTAAGGTTGGACCCCCCCCCCCTGGAAAAATTTCTGGATCCGCGCCTGCTACCTAGCCCATGGGTGATGAGTTTGGACTCTCCATGCGCATAGCCAATCAAAATACAAAACAGTTGCATTAGAATGCTTATTTTCTATGCAGTTTTTCTTCTGCAAAATATTATGCACAGGCTTTGTATAATCTTTCTATTCATACCCTAAATGTATCTTTCCCGTATTTGATGAGATGTTTTTAGAAATAAAATATATGTAAAATTGTGTCACTTCAGATACACAAATTTACTACATATATAGGATATACAATGGTTTGTAGTTTGATATGATTTATATCCAACGGGTTGTGTGTTTTCTATACCCGAGCCTTAAGGCGAGGGGATAGAAAACACAATACGAGTTCGATATTCATAGGAGATTCTTTTTATCACATGTTTAACACCCCCTCCCTCAGTTTTCTGTTCATAATTCCACTGTTCGTCCTTCAAGGCTCAATACATTCTTTAGCCTTCACGCATAAAAATACAAACAGATCGTAATTGAGAAAATTTCTATTCCATTGTTGGCAAATTAGAGTAAAACTCTTTATGATATTAACACTTATTCTTTTCAGAATATACTCTAATAATTCAATGCTGTTGAAAATTTTGCTCCCTGACATCTTTGTACAAAAACTACATAAATTTTACGTACGTTTCTGACGTCACAATCGGCCTGGATTAAGGAGTAAACATGTGGTAAACACAAATATATTAATGTAGTGTATTTTACAAACTATTTTGTCATTTAGTGTTCATATAAAATAACAAAATCATTGCATAAATATTCGAAACAAGTTTACAACGTACATTATTTATTTCACGTATATGATCACTGTATACTTCATTCTAAATAAAATCAGATTCTTCAATCCATGCCGTATACTCTGCATGAGGAAACGGAGCATTTCTAAGAGGTTAGCTGGTCACTCCATACTTTCAATACTGTCAAGCATAATAGTATGAGATGTTATAACGAGTGCAAGAACTGGTTAATTTTTACCTAAACTTGCCCATCTGGAATTATCAATACGAATTTCGAAAGGATTTGGAAAGGACTAAATTTTGTGGCGGATTGATTGATTATTTATAGCTTTACGTCCCACTCGATAATAAAGACGTCACCATTCCAGGTGAAGGGCTGTAAAATTTAGGCCTATGCTCGGCACTCAGGGCCTTTGAGCAGGGAGGAATCTTTATCGTGCCACGCCTGCTGTGTTTTTCCTGTCTCATCTGAAGGACCGCCCCCTTCAGTCGCCTCTTACAACACGCAAGGGGATGCTGGGTACCAATTCTAACCCGGACCCCCACGGGTCTTTTGTGCCGGAAGGATTGTTTGTTGAAGAAGCATCATTTGTATTGATTCACCGAAGACAAAGAAATAAAAAATAAATATTCATTCGGTATCTGCATATGAACTTGTGTACATGCAATTACATGTATATAAGAAATGAATCTTACATATTTTTTTATATGTGTAATTTAATGCAATGTTGTGAAAATTTTACCACATGAGTGTTATCAACTGGGTAAAGGGGGTATATATATAAAAAAGATCACCCCACTTCTCAAAAAAGGTAAGACTTTGTAACTATTGTGCAATTTGACAAATGACAAAATGTTCTTCAACTCTCAAATTCTGTAAGATTTATTTTAAACTTATTACACTGTGTATTATTAGAAGACATTGGTTCGTCTTTATTTGGTAAAGAGCTTATATTGTGTTGACACCAACTGATATAGCTAATGTATGCGAATATAGCGTATGTAAATTTTAAGTGCAAAGAGGTCAAGTTCAACATGTAGCTCAATAACAAGCACCTTGACTTCAGTTTATAAACCATAGGCGGATCCAGGAATTTGTGAA